>PVJO010003904.1:0-116291 GCA_004026905.1 Hystrix cristata | reverse complement strand
AAAAAAAAAAAAAAAAAAAAAAAAAAAAAAAAAAAAAATTGGCCTGGGTAACTGTGTCTTAGATATACAGTATAGCAAACCTACAAAACGGGAGAAAATACTGACTGGCCATGCGACTGACTGACCATGCAACTGATAAGGTGTTAATTTCCAGAGTATCTTATAAGGAACTCAAATAACTCAATAACAAGAAAGCACCCTACTAAAAATGGGCAAAGAAGATACACAAAAACCAACAGATACATGTGAAGAAATGCTCAGCACTACTAACAATCAAAGGATTGTACATGAAAATGACAGTCAGATACCACTTCACAATTGTTAGAACGGCTGAGATGGAAAGATAAAAACAACAAATATTTGTGAAGATGTGGAGAAAGGGAAACTCACATACTGCTCATGAAGATGGAATACAGAAGTTTCTGAAAAACTTAAAATAAAAACAGAGATTTGTTATGATCCAGCAATCCCACTTCAGGGTATATATTCACAGAAAATAGAAACAGTCTCTCCAAGATAGCTCTGGCCTCCCGCTGCAGAATTATTCACAATATTCAAGATTTGGAATCACCAAGTGTCCAAAAATAGTATAATGGATAAAGAAAATACAACGTGTGGTGTAAACAGATACACAAAATATACAAAAAGAGGAAAAAATTGGACAGTTATCTCACATCACATAAAATTATATTCAAAATGCATTAAAGACACATAAAATAGGTTATAGTCAGCCTCAAAAATTAGGATACCTGGCTGGGGATTTAGCTCAGTGGTTAGAGTCTTTGTCTCACAAGCACAAGGCCCTGAGTTCAATCCCCAGCACCAAAAAAAAAAAAAAAAAAAAAATTAGGATACCCTATCATTCGTACCAACATGGATGAACCTAGAAGATATTATACTAAGTAAAACAATCCAACACAGAAAGACAACATCTGAATGATCTCATATACATGTAGAATTAGTTCATGTCAAATGCATAGAACCAGAAAGCACAATGGTGGTTGCTAGCTGCTGGTGAGGGAAATGATTGTATGTTTGTCAAGGTATAAAAAGTTCTAGTTTCATGGGATGAACAAGATCTGGAGATGCAAAGTGCCTCACAATGACTCCAGTTAGCACTGTACTTGAATTTTTCTGAAGAAGTAGATCTTAAATGTTCCCACTCCCCTAAATGTAATTATTTAAGGTGATAGACATATTAATTATTTTGCCCAACACCACTAATAATCAAAGAAATATAAATGTGACAGTTTCATAATGTATATGTCTGTCAAACCAATACAGTATTTATATTAAATATAGAAATTTTTAACTTGTCAATTATACCTTAATAAAGCTAGAAAATAACTAACCATTGCAAATCTTTCTGTTGTCACTGGGCATCTGTCTTCATCTCTTGAAGCCATATGTAATCTCCAAATAAAGACAATAACAGGGTTATAGTTCCACCTAATACAACTACCTGCCTCAAACCAAAACACACTCACCTCCTCCTCCAGTAGAGACAGCAACATAATGAATGATATTTACTCTTCTTTTGTTATCCCGTCCCAATACTACAAAGTGAAATATTTTTTAAATGCCATCTAATATGTAAATATTCCCAAGAGAGTACTTATATTTATAAACTCAAGAGAGCATATGTTACATGATAAGAAAATAAAAAGAAAGAAAAGACATATAAATATGTACAAATATCTGTATATGCACACAAATACATGTATACACATTCACACCACATATTCGTAACACAATAAGGAGGATATTCCTGCGAAAATTACAGTCCTCCATAACTGGTCACATTATCCTAGCTACCATTTGTAATTCCTTTCTCCTAATACCTCCTCTGTGCTCACTGTGCCTTCAGCAAACCTCTCATCTGTTCTTTATGTGATGAACTTACTCAAATTTTTCTTTCTGAAGGGTCTGGAAATTAGTAGCCTGCGTAGATTGAAACGTTGCGGCTTTCCATTGACCTTAATCTCAGAATAAAATACTAAGAGACACCCAAATGAATATGCCATATTCCAGACCTACTCTTTCTTAATTTTGTTGTGACATGGTAGTCCGGTTTCCCCTTGGCATTCAAGAACAATCATCTCAGCCAAGGGAATGTCTTCCTTCTGTGCTAATGATTAAAGGGCAAAAAGAAAACCAGTGGAGCCACCAGGTCTCCTGGTAGACGCATATCTCCCTTTGCAAGTAAAATATCTAGGCTAGCAGAGCATAAAATCATGGAAATTAGAAGTAAAAAAAATTTTCAGGTGGGTCACCAGGAGGTAACAGGGAGTAATCTCCTTTCCATCTTTACATTGTTGTTTGGACCTACAAATTTTGGCCACATGATAAATGGCACTATATATTTGATGCTGATTAAAAGCATATACAGACTTCAGAGATCCTTCTCCCAGTACAGTAAGGTATTTCCACTACTTGACACTGTAACTGGGTCTTCCAAAGACCATTTCACAGTTCTGTCAAAGCAGTTGCTTCCACATGTGGGAGAACAAGGTAAAAACAGTGAATGCCATAAGAATGGGCTCATTAGTTCACGTGTATGGAGTAAATGCCTTTATTAGAAGCAACGTTACGTCCAATGCTATGCCAGTGAATAAGGCATTCAGTAAATTCTCAGATGGTCATTTTAGCAGAAATATTGCACAAGAGGAAAACTAATATGTATCTAAAGTTTCTGCTTCAGTAAGAGCAAAATATTGCCCTTTTCCATGATGTGCGCATTCTAATGTGATCAGCTTGCTACCAGGTAACTAGCTGACCACCGTGGGGAAGAAGGCTATGCCGAAGTCTCTAAATTGGTCTTTGCTGAAGGCAGATTAAGCACTCTAAATTGGCTGTAGCCGGATCAGGCTCAATGATGCAAAACTGTATACTGCTGAATGCAAGCTTTGCTTTTCTCTGTCTCCATGACCACTTTTTGTGAGCTCATTGGGTGACAACCAGGACCTGGCCAAGAAGCTGGTTGTATCCACATACCAGTTAATTCTCCTCACTTGATTACTACAATCATCTACTAATATCATCCTTTGAAGGATTTCTTTAGGGCACAAATAGCTATGTGCATTTTGCTTATTCATAGAGGTCTTCCTCAAATTTACCCAAATTTCTTTGTCACCGATCTTGCAAACATATTCTTCCCAAGTCCAAACCACGGGCTACAAATAATGGATCAATACATAATCACACAAGAGCCTGTTTCTCCTTCCAGAAGAGTCAGTCAGGTGTCATGCTGTATTTATACCCCCGGGAGGATTTCTCTTCACTAATGCCATTCAGGGATGTCCCAGAAAGAGACTAAGGCTCTGTAGGGTGGCACTTTATACAGTGCAAAAACATGTGTAAATCAACACCAGATTCATTTCCTCAAGCAAAAAACATTTTTAAAAACCCACATTTCGTTCAGCAGACTACCTAGGTGACGATTGGAATTACAGTTGCTTTATCCTATGTGGTTTTGTTGCTCGAGTCCTGGATTGTGGGGTTATTCTTTGCTATCTTCCAGGCATGCACTATTGCCATTGATATTGCTTTCCTAAGTACATATAGTTTTAATGGCTTTCGGTTATATTTTCACATTACACCAGCCTTCACTCCACAAAGTCATTCTGTCAGCTACTGAGTACATCTTCTCCAATTATGAATTCTATACCCGAGGAAAGAGCCACAGGATGGATTCAGGGACACATTTGGCCTTCTCTGAGATAGACCTGAACTAAAACTCCACGAATCCCCTGGCCTCCATAACTCCTTACTCTGGCCGGTGAATCACAGTGGATGTTGGGGTCTCCCGGACAGTTCAGACACTGTGTGTTTTGCACCTGAATATCTGATTATTTTTTCACAATTGTATGATTGCTGTATTCAAATGCCACAGATGAAATGCTTTGATGAAGGTGAGGGAAAAGATTAACAGTATGACTTTGGTAGTGTACAAGATCTTTCTTAACCCAGCTGGAACCAGCTTGCCCTTCATTTAGGAGACTCTAGGTCTATAAATTGGCTCAAGACTGAGAACTGACAGACAGGTTATGACTCTCTGTGATTTTGATTCAGGATAGAGTTTTGTTCATCCTACCTAGAATATTTTTGCCTATACAGATCAAGTAAGAATTTAATAGACCACCTGTCTTTCACTTCTAGGATCAGCATGACCCATGAGCCTTTAGCTAGCACCATAGATCTGTCCAAGTCAGACTTTTCTCATTGCTGCCGTGACTCTGCTGTCCTTTCAGGAAATCACGCCCAACTTACACTGGCATCTTAGTGCCACCACTTCACCCTCACATTCCATTTATTTCCTTTCCATTGAGGTTTCTCAATTCACTGACAAAAGTTCATTCTGTAATATCTTAATTACATAAACAATAACCATATCTCTTCAAGGATGCTGGAGTTTTCCTCATGCATTTATGTTTCACAGTACTATCGATCCTCCTGCTAGGTGAGTTGGTTTTAAATGACAAACCCATTCTAACATCTAATATCCTTGGGTTTGAATTTCTTCCTCTGCAATAAACAAAGATCCGTCTAGTATCACAGTCCATCACCTTTTGCCCATGTTTCAGCCAACCAATCAAATATCCTTTTTATCTCCCCAATTTCCAACATTAAATGCAGAATCTGTACTTTAGTAAGCCTATTGGAATAAAGCGATCTGTTTCAACTTTATGTTCCTTCTCCTATTATCCTACATGTCCCCTGGATGTCTGTTTATGTTTAGAAACTCAAGTAGCTCTTTCGGGTCTCAGCAACTTTTTCAAGGGTCACACTTTGTAGCTCATTCTTAGGATCTTGCTTGGACTTCAGTGTAGCGCAGGTCCAAAGGCAAAGAAGAGCAGCCAAGGCAAGTTCTGAGAATCAGCCATAACATGTTTGGCAACGTCTACAGGAAATGACTCTGCAGTATCTTAAGGTAACATGGGATTAAAATCATTGGATGAGAGAAGAGAGACTGCTTCCAAAGGGATGGAGCATGGCTCTTGAACTGGAAAGAGAATCATGGAAATTTAGGGGTTAAATATTCCAAAGCTTCATCAGCGTCCTCCTGAACACCTCCGTTCCAACTATTCTTCCCAATCAGTGCCATTCCATCCCAGTCAGCACCTTCGTTTGCACAGTAGACACCTACAAGTTGAAGTTCAATTTACACTGTAACTCAAATGAGATGTGGGGTTTGATTTTCAGCAGGCACAGCTCCAAATCTACAGGAGATAATGTTCTTCACTGGGGCGCCCGTAGAAGCTGTGTGATCATTTATGTAGTGCATAAGCTGGTGATTCAAATCCAGTCCCCGCATTGATCTTTTCTTTTCCCACTTTGTCCAGCTAATTCAGCAGAGCAAGGGAAATACTGGAGAGAGATGTCTAGATTGCCACATCAATTTTTAAACCCAAAAGACAGTATTTGATTTAGTTTCTTAATACGGATGATTAGCAACTCAAGATGGTTTCACTTAAAAATCTTTCAGTTTTGCAATGGTATCAGAGCAATATTCAGGCTATAGAAATTATACTTCGGGTGAACTGAATTTTAATCTAGCATTAAAATTTGGAAAGAGTGATTACTGTACATTGTTGACCACAGAATAAATTAAGAAACTTCAACAATGGACAGTATGTGATGGTTAATCTTGGTTGTCAGTTTGACTGGATCAAGAGGCGCTTAGATAATTGGAAAAACACACCTTCGAGTGTCCCTGAGAAGGTTTTTCTTGAGGTGAGTGGCACACAGGTCCGCGAAATGAAGGGGGAAGACCTACTCTGGATGGAGAAAATATTGTGCAAGAATTTGAGGACAAGAGGCAACAAAAATAAGAACAAGGGGCAAGACTGCTCACTCGTGAAAGCCACATTCTTCTCCGGCAGGTGGTTTCAGTTTTGGTTTTGGTTTTAGTGAGAGTGACATTTTCCCTGCTGCTGCTGCTGCTTCTAGCACTTGCAAACATCAGAAAAGCTTCTTCAGCTTTTGAACCTGAGCACACACCAAAAAGTTTCCAGCGATCTTCCAGGCCTTCAACCTTGGACTGGGGCTGTGTCATGGGCCGCTCTTGTTCTGGGGGTCGCAGCTTCTTGGCTTGAGCAGATGCTGGTTCAGTTAGCTCTTCAGCTTGCAGGTGGCCATGTGCAACTATCTAGAGCATAGTGGTGTAAGCAAATCCAATAAATACCCTTTTATAATTGCTTGTGTATATACATGTTATTGGTTCTACTCCCCTAAAGAACCCTCACTATGCTAATACAAGCACACGACACTTTCTACCAACGCATGAGACACAATTCTCAGTCAGTCACATGATCAGAAGAGTAAACACGCAAAACTTTCTAATGTACAGTGTTCCAAAATATTGTATTCTGTAGCACAGGATATTACACGCAGTTTGACTTACAATACTTTCATCTTACATTGGTTTATCAGGAAGTAAGACCACCATAAGTAAAGAACATCTGTATACTTAGCGTGAACTTTCCTTGACTTCTTTCCAACACAAATGAAATCATGCATTTAGTAGTGAAGTATAAACTAATAGAAAGATTTCTAAACCTGCCTGTCTCAGCAGTGATAGTACTGTTTGGGAACATGCACAAAACCATCCTTGATTACAGCTCTTAGAGGCTTCATTTTGTCCCTATCCACACACACGATCTGTACTACATTGTCATGACTTTGCATCTCCAACTGTTTCTGTTTTACACTGTTCACTGGGGCCTTCCTTACAAGTGTGTATTACACAAGTGTACAGCTCAGCTCACTGAGTTTTTACAAACTGCATGTATTCTTCTAGCCAGCAACCAGATCAAGAAACATTCACACAATTTTACTTGTACTTTTCTGCTCTTTCAAAAATACAGTCTTAATTCCTAAAATTAGAGCAGCCATTCAGCATTTACCAGTGAAAGATGGAGGGTTTAGACTCCTTGTTCAACTTTCAGCGCCACCCACTTGCTAACTCTCCTCTGCCTGATCTTGGCCATCTATAAAGCCAGCATAATAGTATGCCTACCTCTTAGGTATAGTAAATGAGTTAATACATGTAAACAGCTTTAAAATCCCCAGGTCATAATAAGCTCTGAATGAACATAAACCCTTTTATGACTTAGTTCATTTCCCCTGTACTACCTGTTACCAGATGGCTTCTGCAGTGATGTGACGCGCTTGTTGAATGAATAGGAGGGGGAAACGGGAGTCCTTTACTTAGCAGAATATAAAGTTTCAATGAAATTACACCAGGCAGAGAAAGCAATTTGTCCCTCTTCTATGGAGGACAAGTAAGGAACTGGACTTTGACTTTGAGCTGTGCGAACAGGAGATGGCACTGCTTCCATGACCCTTATTCCCGCTCAATAACAAGAGCAGAGAGAAACAGCTTTTAGAAGCCCAACAGGAACAGACACCTACAAGTAGCTGTTTGACTAAACAGCCACTCCATTCTTTTCTTCTGCACAGCCGTCCTTTACACCTTTCAACTGTTTGGCAATATGACTCTCCAGAGAATGAGAAACTGTGTCGGATTCCACGGATCCTTAACAGGACGGAGGAGCGGTGGCCACAGTATACCAGAAAGGGCACCTTTGGTGATCTGGGCACTCTGTTTCCATTGCAGAAAAGACTCTTCTCACAGCCTAAGTGCCCGATGATTGAACAGCCAAGTAAAACACTGAGCAAGGTGGAGTCACCCACACATCCAAGAAGAGGCCCAATTTAGCAAAAGAGTAAAGCTCATGAGCAAGAGCGTCACTAATAATTTGCCATAAAAAGGACCAACTTTTCCATTTCACTCATACAGTATTTACAAACTGTTCAGTGCTAATTTTGTCACTGACTTAAGCAAATCTGAACAATTTTTTTGAATTCCAACTACAAAAACTTAGTGATTTATTGAGCTGCCTCTCAGTAGAAATGGCTCCTTTTTTAATCTCTGGAGGTAGGAATCCAGGAGGAGTCATTAAAGTATATACAAAGCATAATCTATGCTGCTGACTTTAAGAGGATCCTGTAAACAGCAAGGTATTGCTATCATCATTTGTCATTACATAAAGATTATTCAAAATTACTCTCTTCACACATAAATTATATGGAAGAGCAGCTGAGAAATTCTGTGATTTCTTCATTTGTGTTCTCTGCTAAGCTACCAACCAGTTCCATGTGAACAACAACAAAAAGAATTCAGTAGCTTATTTTTCTAATTCTTTCCCTAAACAGGTATTCATTCTATGAGGCTACGAAATGGAAATCATAGTATATATTATATCATTATTTAGCATCAAATATTGGCCAGAGGTCACTGCAGACATCTGTACAATCCTCAGTATACATGTGGCATGAATTACCACGGTGTCCCTAGAGAATTTAAATGGAAAGAAAAACAATAAGGAAAATCTTAGATTTGAGTGCAAATACTCTTCAGTCTTGACCATTGTAAGGTTTTTTTCTTTTTATTCATGCTCAGCTCTTCCTAGAAGCTTAGATTAGACACTGCCTTGTCTTTGTTTATTGAACACAGTTTATTTGTCCATTGAGACGGTCCCCAAACCTCTTAGTGGCAAACTACCTCTTTTCTAGCAGAAAGCAGAAGATAAAAATTGAAGCAATAGACTTTATATAAAGTATACACTGTACTTCTTCCTCAGGGTAAGAATAGTTTCCATCCCAGATGTATTCCAAAACCTTCCGTGATTTTGATGACAGTAGCCGTAAAATGTCATTTCTCAAGTACCAAAATGGGCAATGATAAATTTCAAGCTTCTTTTCACAACTTTAACAATCACAACTTACCAATTGAGAAATTTACTTAGTGGAGCCCTAGAGGATCAGGAAGTTGCATTTGGATTTGCCTCTGTTCTGCCAGATTAAATCCACTTCTAGAGGTGCCCTTGCATCAGCCAAGTTGGATAGTAGGTGAAACACAAAGTGGTGGCAACGAGTCTCTCTGAAATTTGTAAAACATACATACAACTGCGTGTGTGTGTCTGATATGCAAGATTATAGGAAATGAATTCAGTCTGGAGTTGCAGACATACTCTGTTCATCCTGACTTGTGCATATAACAACGTATGTGTCTGAAAAGCAATTAAACAATTGATATGCGTATTTGTATAATAAGAAAAATACTAATATGTGGATAAAAAATACTAATGTGGATAAAAAAGAAACCAATTACCGTGTCTCAAACTCATTCAGTCATATTTCCCTAATTTAATTCTTAGAACAACCTGAAACTTGAAAGCCAGGAAACTAAGATTGGCATTAGTTACATAAGAGATGTGTAGTCTTACTTACAATAAACAAGTGGAAGTGGAAATTTGGAAATTTAAAATATACATTTGTGGACTTTGTTTCCAGTGTCTGAACTGGGAAGAGAGCAGAAGAACATAGATATGGAGACAAAGACATGGCGACATCAGGCTAACTATCTCCCACCAAAAGGTAACTTTACCTCCATTACACATAGTCTTGACTATAAGGCATCTCAGTCACAGATTCACCTATTTCTTCCCTGTGCTCTTTTGGGAACTTGTATCTTGCTTTGTTTAACTTGTTCTGCTTGTGGAAGGGTAATCTTGAAGTGAGGTTTTTTTCTTTGAGCACAGATGCCCTTAGTAGTTGAGGTTAATGTCTTAACCAAAAAAAAAAAAAAAATTCAATAGCCTATTTTTCTGGTTCTTTCACTGAACAGGTTTTCATTCAATGAGGCTATAAAATTGAAATTATAGTATATATCATTATTTAGCATCTAATATTGGCCAGAGGTCATTGCAGACATCTATACAATTCTGAGTATACATGAGGCATGAATTACCCAGGGTCTCCCTAGATAATTTAAATGGAAAGAAAAATAATAAGGAAAATTTTCGATTTGAATGCAAATACTCTTCAATGCTGACCATCGTTAGGGTTTTTTCTTTTCATTTATTCTCAGCTCCTCCTAGAAGCTCAGATCAGACACCAGTAAGCTAACTATTCAACCACTCTGTTTTCAGTCATCAGGTATTTTGTGCTCCACTACATGGACCAGAAATGTGAATTTCCTAGCTTCACTAGGGGTTGATCCCACTGATCACATCTTAGGAAATACATATTCGACAACATGTCTCCTGAGAACTCTGCCTCATCTCAACAGCTTCGTAGCATGGAACAGTCAACTTTGTTTCAAAAAGAATGAAAATTGGAATGATCTCTTAATTGTACTATAAAGTATTTTTTACATAAACATTTTATTTTTTAGCAAATGCTGATTCTATACTTTTTCAGTGTCAAGCACTCTACTAGATTTCGACAGTGTTAATAAATTCTCCAATTCAAGAAGACATAGGAACACAAAAATCATAAAACCAAATGCTGAAGAAAGTTTGTACATATTCTTATCATATTGCGCCCCCACTACATTATTATAGAGATACAGCAATAGATAATGAAAGAAGTCTCATTTTTCATAGAGTTTACATTATAATGGAGGTGGAAGAAAAAGACTAAATAAATGAATAAAATACAGTATAATGGGAAGTAGAGCTCTGAGTTATGATGAATATAAACAAGCATACTGGGTGAAAGAAAGATAAGAGGAGCTCTGTTAGAGTCTTCACTAAAATCCTCTTCGCGGTGGTGAAATTTTGGTAAAGATTTGGATGAAACACCATAGGCAAACAAATGAGGAAGTTTTTAACACGGCCCGGGAAGCATATAGTAGGCTTCATTAAAAAAAGACGTTTAATCAGAGTATCAGTTGAAGAATGGAAGATGACCCAACAGAGAATGAATGACCAACACAGTATGGTGAAAAGACCTACTTTCCTTAATCCAAATATGCATCAAATATGGTTTTGAGGAAACTGTACAGAATGACTATTTAGCTTTGGTAGCATAGGGACAGGGGGTCGTAGGCAGGAAAAAGGATAAAGTGGGATCCCAATAAGCTTTATTAAAGAAATTAATAGGAAATCTTACTAAAGGCAAATTTGCCTCTACAGTTAGACTCTGGCAATTAGAAAGACAAAGGTAAAGACCAAAAACCAGACCAGGGAAGGAGCCAGGTAGCACATTAACACAAGAATTTGAAGGAGTTAACAGGAAAAGTAGAGATGTAGCCAGGAACATGAAAGACCAGGGTAGCCAGTCCCCTAACTCACCTCTGATAAAATGCAAAGGGTGTAAGGGGCAGCCAGCTAAGGACTCTTATTTAATATACAAACACACACACACACACACCCCTATACATATATATTTGTATGTATATTTTCACTTTAGCATCACTATACCTGCAACAGTAGTACACATGCCCCCTTTACTTAATTTCTAACTCTAAGCTGCCCTTCTATGAGGCTTCCTCCCCACACTTATCCATCACAAATGGCCAGAGAGAAATCAAATGGCCAGAAAGAATGCAGACAGAGGTGCTCAGGTTAGGATCAAAGACACCAGAGAGCTAATCAGAAGGTGACAACAACTTCCAGGTGCCGTATGTGGGAGGGAGAAATCACTGGTGCTAAATAAAAAAAAGCTGAGGACAAAAAGCCATAGGTATTCATTTCTGATGTCCCGTCCTCCACCAAGTAGCTGTCTGTCTTCTTCTTTTTTTTTTTTTTTCATTTCTTTCCCAATAAACCATCTTCCTTCATTTTGATCCCCTAGCACTTGAGTGTGCCAGACAAGGAACGGTGCATACATTCCACCCTGCCAGAACAGTAGGAAGGGATAAGAGATCGGTCAGCACAAAAGGTGAGACATCTTTCACAGGACTCAATGCCACACAGACCCAATATAAAATGCTAGCTAGGTGGAATTTTGTAGTGGTTTGTTACATTTTTTTAGTCCTCACGTTGAGTCATCAGAGCAATGTCTCCCCCAGAGCTCTGTTCCATAGAAGTGGAAAAATTCTCTGCTACTCCAAAGGGGTGCAATTGCATCATTTATGAATTGGAAATTAGAGATTTTCAGTTAGTATATGTAAACTCTGTTCATCTGCCTTGGCCGGGGTTCTTATTGAAATGCAAATTTCTGTGTCTTGCCTCAGACCAGTGAATCAGAACTTCTCAGGGGGAGCCTGGATATTTTAACTTTCCACAGAACTGAGGATCAGGAGGAATTAATTTAAGAAGAAGAAAAGAGATCTTTCCAGAAAGCATGAACCACAGGTACACAAGTTCTGAAGTTAGTAAGTTCTGAGTAACAGAATGTCAGTTTGGCAAAACATATTCTCAAAATGGAGAATGACAGTAGACAAGGTCAAGAGGTAGGTAGTATAAATCATTTTATGCGGAATCACGGACTCCCCACCTCCAAAGGGCTATTGGTGGTTATTAAATATAGTATTAAGTATATGATGATCGTACTCCACAGAAATGCCAGTGCAGTGTCTACAGAGAAAGGTCATTAGACACTATGTTTTCAGTCCTTCCTACCCCAAACCGACCTGAAGTACATGCAAGTTGTTACACTACAGTTATGATTCTATGCACAGCAGGGTAGGCGGACTCTGAAAGAGGCCTCAAAATTTGTTATTAAACAGGAGAGAGGTAATCCAAGCAGGGCTTTATTTTGGAGGTCATCTGGTCTATTTCTCAATCTCATGATTAATTTTTCTTGAATAGTATCGAAATAAATCACTTACTCTGAAATATCTAAAATCATTTCATAGAGTGACTAATTGCTTTCTTTGCATATTCTTAATGTTGCGTAGGTTCAATTCTTAACTAGAATGAAAATAACATCACAGTAAAAATAAATGAAATATGTTTGGCGTGAGATTTTAAAGAACGGACTCTTTATGGTAGCTTGAAAAAAAATCAATATTACTACTCTACAGACAGTGCTTGAAAAGAAGATTGTTTGAATTTATCTAAATATAGAAACTGTTAGACCAGTGATTCTTAACCGTGGACAAATTTTTCCTGCCCCTACCTCTTGCCATAAGGGAATATTTGTCAATGTCTGCAGACATTTTTGATTATTGCACATAGTGGGTACTACTGGTAAATAGTGGATAGAGGCCAAGGATATTGCTAAACACCATGCAATATACAAGACAGCCCCCCACACACCAAAAACATGATAAAGCTTTACGTAAGCTTTACTTAAACTCAAATATGAGGCGTGCCTAGACCGAGAAGCCCTGGGCTACCCTTTAGTTTTGGTAGGATTTCTCATCTAACAAATCCTTAAGCCAAGACCCCAGAAGACTCACATGTAATACTTATGTGTTTCCTGATCAGGATGATAAAAGTGATGGACAGAGGAAAGGGCCCTGATGCCTCCAGCCATATAAAATAGGGTCCCAGCAGGCAAATTCCTCAAAGGGCATAAGGGTCTACAAGACCATGAAATGCGTTCTAAACAATCATTTTCCAGAGGCAGGAAGAGCAGAAAGTTGAATGTACCAAGAATCAACTACCAATTCATCTTTCCACTCTGACTAGCTAATTGTGATTTTTTTTAATTTTTAAATTTTTTTGTTCTTTGAAATATTTATTAAGCAACACTGATTTCATAAATGTTCATCCTACTTATAAAATTTTTAAATACACATAAAAACAAGTATGATAAACTTAAGAAATTGAGAATTTCTTTGCATAGATTCAAACTTTAAATTTAGAAACATCTAATAGCTGATTGTATTTATTTTTTCAAAAATGTGTATCCATAGACGCCTGTGATACATACCGATCACATTCAGCTTGGCAACTGATACACATGCGCAAGGCATCTTGATCATTTCTTCTCTCCCCTGCCACCCCTCACCACCCTCCCCTCTTCCTTCTTCTCCAGGCCCCCTTCCCATGTATATAGAGTCTCGCTCCCTGTTTCTCAAGAACTGTGATTCTTGAACAAGATGCAGCCGTCCTGAGTTTCCATTTCTTCCTCTATCGTTGAAAAAATGAAGATAATTGCTTCTAATATCTTTTCCAATTCTTACTACTTCACTGCAGTTTTTTCCTCCAGGTGAACATAGTTTGGTAGGAATTTCATTTTCATAATACTTTCTGCTCTAGATCATCGCAACTAAGACTTGATGTAAGCAAAATGTGCATGTAGTTTGAAGGCCAGCCTGGGGCACTAGATCCTGTTGTGTCCAGCCCCGGGCAGCTGGCTCACCTTGCAGCCCCTCCGGCCCCCACTGGGTCTCCTATCTCAGGTCTCTGAATCAGGAATGAGGCATCTCTGCAACCTTATTAGCAGGTATACTTTACTACTATGTAAGGCAGCTACCTTAGTAAAGATGTGAGGTATATTTAGCTCACAGATTTGGAAGTTCCGAGTCCACATGGCATTACACAGGCTAGGTGAGGACCAGCTCTGCACTGTGTCACTTGATGGCAGAGCTGGCAACAGAAGAGAGCCTGTGTCAGGGCAGAGAAAGATAATAGCATCCTTCAGTCTCCACACTGGTCATATCTAAAGACTTCTCATCAACCACCAACCCCTAAAAGTTCACAACATTGTCTAATATCGCCACCCTGGAGACCGACATTTTGCATATGGATGTTTGGGGTGTACTCCTCACATTCAAACCACAGCACGTGGCACCCGCTCCCTCACGGCTGAGGTTGCAGGCCCCGGGAGAGAGACGGATACTTCCAGTTTGTCCTTGTGAATTTTGGTTTGTCCTTTTATTTGAACAAGTATCTCCTTTGAAACTTTCTTTGCCTCTCTTTGGTCTTCATTCCCAGCACCCCTGACCTTCAACAACTTCATGTCCGTGAATATACGAGGAAGCGACAGTCTTTTCAAGACCGTAATTGTGTGGAAGCGGATGCTTAACAAATACTTTATTCCATATTCCTTCTAAAGCTTCTTCTCCTCTTAACTCTCCTGATACTAAACTGAATTTATCAATGATAATGATTAAGTGAGAACATGGAGATTAAATCTCATGATCCCACTAGAGATTACAGAGGAAATTTGCAAAATGAAGAAAGAAAGTAATAGGACGCACGGAAGGAATCAGCCAGTGTTTCCTTTCTATAATGGTCATTCCTTTTTCAAAGTAATATGTAGAAATTTACACTTCAGGTAAGAAGACGAGATTACAACTCCATAAATAATCCAATTAAAATAGACTAGCGAGAACCCAAAAGCATTCCACTGAACAATAGTGATACTTCATTTTTTAAAGTGAACTTTCTGATAATAATTCAAGGAAATATTTTATATTCCAGCCTCATTTTGCAAATAAATCATACATTAAGGATATTTCCCAAAAAGTCTTGCAATTAAGCAATGTTTTTAATTATATTTAATCCACTATTTCCTAACTTAATTAGACATCAATATTTTCCCTTCTGGATAGAAAGACTAAAATAAAAACAATGTTTTTGAAATTCTATCCTAGATATATAAGCACATGGTTTCTATAAACACTCCTTATTTTTAGGGGATAAAGAGTCAAAATAAGATACAGTAATCTTGGAGAACTTCATAAGAATAGTCTGTATAGGGATATAGGATGAGAAATATTTAGATGCATGGAACAAAGAAGGAATAACATTTTATAAGTCACATGAGATATAACTGAATGGAATTTGTAATATAGGGAGGAAGCCAAATTTTTGCTAAAGAATTGCCTTATGTGTTCATCTTTCAGATGCCTTTGAAATACGAACTGAAGCCTTTAGACTCCTACTGATAGAAATTAGGAACACTTGCAGATTTTTGAATCATTAAGTGTTACGAAAAATATTAAAAATTTTCCCCAACATCACTATGTAACTTGATGGAAGAGTAAGGGTTCAAATTCAGAAGTTTTAGCTCTCACACCTGTTATTTTAGCTTCTCATATTGGATTTCCTAGCAGGCCTACTGAATGGTAAGTACATTTGGGAAAAAATGAATTCATAAACAATCTGAGAATTTGGATGACAGGTTTCCTCACTGTGGCTTCTACGTGAGGGAACATGGAAGCTTGGACATGGGTATTTTGGAGACGGTGCACCAAGCAAGTTACAAACCTGCGTCTTGGTCATATCTGGGGCAGATCCATGAGCTCACTGAGGTCACAGACCTGACAGTGAATGAATTCATCCAGTTGGAATAAAAAAAAATAGAAGCTACAGAATTAGCACCAAAAGTCAGAAATGTAACCAAGCCCAGAGGTTTCCTGGCAAGAATAAAGGTGTATGGAAAACTCATCTCCTGCTTGTCTGGTCTAGTAAAATCTGACTGAATTATTAGAGAAAGGTAACAAATTAAAATAAAACCATCCATTTGCAGGATTCCTACCAAGGGAACGACTTTGGGCCGGATCCAAAAGCAGAGATGTGAGGTACAACTCAGTCCAAAACAGTAGACAAGTCATTAAACCACTCGGACAATTGCAGCTTGCCTCTGCAGTTCTGTCTGGGCCCTAAATTGAAGCGAACGCCTGCTCAGCGTGCAGAGAGGGCTCCAGTCTGCAAGAGCAGGTACCCACGTCTGCTAGAGAGACTGCAGGAAAGACGAAGATCAAGAGCCTCAGGGATCACTTTAAATTTGTTGGCTAGTTCTTTCTTTTCTTCTTTTTATTCTGCTATTCTACTAGAAAAATAAACCTTATTGCATCTTGAAATAGGATGGGATGTGTTATTAATATGCAGTCCAGTCTGTTTACATCAGCCAATGGCTGCCTCACTCTGTGTAATTTACGTGCAAAACAAATAGATGAGAGGAAGGGAGAGAGACTGACAATCACTAACTGGGGAATCATAATATATTGTAATAATTTTTTAAAATTTTTATTTCTGTAGACTGCATTTGTCAAAGGAGAAATGAGTGAACAATTTTCTCAATAGATGTGTAAAGAACTGTGGAATGAGAACCATTGCTTATTTCCTTCCCTAAAATTCTCACTAAAATGACATTGGATTTTTGAGAAATAACAATATGTAAAAAAAAAAAAGTCCTTAGAAACAAAAGCATATACCTCAAAAGATCAGTAATTCTCTACTTTCCTCTCACTCCCTGAATATTCAAAGAGTTTGGCATTAACCTCTTATGCCTGATTGAAGTTCCAAGAGTGAAATCACTTAAAAATGCAACATCTACCCAGAAGGGCTCACAGCATGGGACCTGGGCCTTGTCAGGCGAGCCAGTCAGGGCCTGAGCCTTTGTTATGATAGAATATATAAGAATTTTTTGGAATTTTTCATTGTCAGTGCATTTAATAAAAATCAGAAATAATATAACTGACTATATAAAAGATAATAAGTAATTCAGAAGACTAAGTCAATTAAGTCCCACAAAATAAAAATAAATAAGGTGACTACCTAGCAAAGAAGGGAGAAAATTTAATAGAATTGTAATATGTAGAGCAAATATAGAATCTATCAGGCATTCGAGAAAGTAAAATACCAGAAAAGAAGTAGAAGAAAATGAAAAAAAAAAAAAAGTCAACCTTGGATTTTACTCAACTGTAAAAGTAAAAAGTTAACCTGACAGTTTTACGGATGCTGCCCGGAGACAACCCAACTCGCGAGTGGGAGGTAAACTCCTCCAATACTCACAGCACAAGAAGCAGCGTGAGCATCGTCATATTCGTGCCAGTTTCTCTTTCTCCCCAGTCCTGCAGATGACACGATGGGCTCGGGTAGGCACCTGTTGTTTAAACAGGTTGCACTGCAGAATAGGACCCTTAGTGTTAGCCTAAGTATTTCATGAAGGTAATAAGTACACGTGACTTTTTTGCTGGAGGGAGACACCATTTCTACATTTCCAGACTGCATGCAAATTGTCCCTTTACTCCGGATGAGACGCTTTCTTTCTGTTTCCAGCCTGCTTGCTGTGCAGTTGTTACTTTAAACACATAGTCTAAAATGAGCAACAGTGTTTCTGCTCAGAAGAAGGGCAAAGAAGCGAGAGACCTGAGGAAAATGTCAAAGATACGCTAGGAAAAAAAAAAATTCCAAACATTAAAACTTCATCCACGAAGGACCACCAAAAAATTAATAAGTATAAAGATGTACACTGCTGATATTTCTGAATTCCCAGGATAAAGAGATAAATCTGGAAAATCCTCACTTGTGGAAGGACCTTGTCCCAGGATATTCTCTTGTCAGACTGGTTACAGTAGAAACCATTTTGCCAGAGTTTCCCTCTTGAATACTGCTTAGAGTCAGAAAAGGAGGAGTTTGAAGAAGATGGGAGTTAGGCACTAACTGAGGAGCATCAGTATAAGTAGGGGTGTGAAATGCAGAGACTTCTGAAGATCTAGATAACACTTTGTCTCCTTTGCTCAACTCACTACACTCCTTCCCTACTCATTAACGAATCCTTCAGGCCCACTGCAAAATTCTTACTCAGATCCTCGAAAGCAACAATTTCTCCTGACTTCTCAACCAACTTTGCCTTTCTGATACTACTCACTGCCAGAGGTGCTTGGGTTATAAAATGGAACGGTTGTTGATTCAGCGAACCTAAAATTCTTCCTTCAGTCTTTCAGTTGTTCGGCTCTTTGCACAATGTGTAAAGCTGAATTCCTTTAACAGCTGTCTTATTTTATAACCCATAATAATTTTGCTTTCCTGGTTGACCCTGGCTGATAAAAAATATCCAACGACTTGCAGCCTAAATATTCAAAGTTGGTAAATCTTTCTGAGGGATGCAAGTCCATTTCAAAAAATCTCAGTCTCTGAAAATTGGCTAAGGTAATTCTGGAGACTAACATCTTTCAGAACCTAAGGAGAAATCAGCAACAAAAACAATGAACAACTTAAATCCTTTCTGAAAGATGTCAATGATATCTATCATCTGAGTTCTCAAATTATTTGCAAGCTAGTTTGCAAATAAATGTCCTCCACACAATAGAAAGCTAATTCATAAAAATCTAATCCAAGGTGGAAGAAGATAAGTAACAGACAAAATGCAAAGGCCCACAGGGACATCAGATTATCCAACCATGAAGAACAGATTTTTAAAAAGCTATACAGGGACTGGGAATTTAGCTCCATGGTTAGAGTGCTTGCCTAGCAAGCTCAAAGCCCTGAGTTCAATCCCTTGTATGAAAAAAATAAAAAGAAGCTATGCATACCGTCTTTACTGTGTTGAATTTATATAAATACTAGACTAAAAATTCAAGTAAAAATTTAAACTTTAAGTCAAATTAAATGAAAAGTTTAGATTATTATACAAATATGATGGTCCAGTGATGAACTAAATACATATAATATCAATCAGATACATGAAGATGGAAATAGTGAAATGGATTGTAAGTAAGAAAACATATTCAAACAAAATTGCTGAGAGATAAGGTGTAAACTTCACACTCCGTGGGGTCCTGAGAAGGCGAGAAACGTGAAACATGTTGTTTGGGTGTGATGTCCTACTTTGTCACCACATCCAGGAGAAAATGAATAGTATATATGTATATACTATTTTATATTTATATATATATATATATATATATATATGGATATTAAACGCTAATAGATCAAACCACTAATTTGGGTGATACACATAGGAGAAACCAATCATATACCCTGGCTGGGGTTAGGTCAATATGGAGAAAATATGGTGTGTTCTATGTCCTCTCTATTGTGTACTCTTATTTTAGTACCTGACAAGTAATTCTTTTTCAAAAATTTAACAGGACAAAATTAAGCGCGGGCTATTCGGAAAGTCATTGGCAAACTTAGTATGGATGACTATTTCCAAATCTAGTAGAAAATGATCCCCATTTCCTGAAATGCCTAATCTCTGTCCATTCTTTCCATCTTTCTTGGACAGAAGTGGAAGGAAATTTTAATAGTGATCACACAGAAAATATAAGGTGAAAATTCAAGATTATTCTAAATTTAAGATCTGAGCTGTCATTTTTTTCTTCTCTTCAGGGTCTATAGGGCTTCATTGCTCATATTACTCAGATGAAATAATATAAATATGACCATATTATCTTTTACTTATGTGATAAATAAAATAGGTGGAAATGAATCCTTAATTTTATGTGTCAAATTGAAAATTACATATTTCTCAGTATTCAAAAAATACTATATACATATCATTTTAAAAACCTTTACTGTGTGCTGTGTAATGTCTCAGGTGGGACACATGTTTTCTCTAATCCTATTTGCACAACTAGTTACAGTTTCTCCTCCATATCTGTGAGTTCTGCATTCACGGTGGATAAAATACATGTGGATAGAACTGTCTTTGTAGCGAACGTGTACAGATTTGTTTTCTTGCTAACAACTCTTTATATAGCATTTGCATTCTACCAAGTATAAGTAATCAAGACATCATTCAAAGTATAAGGGATGATATGCATAGTATATATGCAAATAATGCCATGGTTTTGTATTAATGACTTGAGTATTCATGGAGATCAGTTTCAGAGAACTTGGCAACCAATTCCCCTTGACTATTGAAGGATGAAGGATATTTTTTGTTCCATTTTACAGATGTGTAAACTAAAGCTCACAGAAGCAAAGTTACTCTTCTGAGGTCTCATGCATAATATAGTTAGAACAATTACTCCAAAACATGCATTTCCTCCTTGGGATACTCTACCTCTTTGTCAATAAATGATATTTTGGTAAAATAATGCCAGTGTCAAAAGTTTGAAACTATATATGAATAATCAGTCCATCCATGTACACATTATAATGTATTTAATGGCAAGTGCACTGATAGATTCAGAGATATTAAAATAGCTTCTTCCCTACACCTAGAATCAACTGAAAACAAGTTTTGCCCCATATTCATTTGACTTACATTATGGGGTAACCAATATGTAGATATTATAAATGCAAAATTCACATTAACATTTTTACAAAGTCTAAGAAAGTCATCCTATTTTCTCAGATTTATAAGAATCCAATGACAGGATGATTATAACATTATTAATCACTATTAAATTGCAATGAAATTAAAGATTTATGGACTACATGACCATTCAAGCAACACACGACAACAGCAAATACCACAAAACTGTACAATAACAACATTATTTCGGAAGTGTTACCATCACAGTGATTGATCCAGATCAATTGCTGTACTTGATGGCTGTTATGGTTCATGTCTAGATGTCCCCACAAAGCCTCGTGCAGTCATAGGTGGGGCTTTTGCAGAAGTAGCTGAATCTAGAGTGTGTGGTGCTGTGATTAAGGGCATGTGATTACTAAATCAATCCACTGATTGGCTTGGCACCACCCTTATCCTAACAGCTTGGATAAGATACAAGGGATAGAAAGAGGCTTGCCTGCCCCTATTGTCCCCCCACCCCTTGCTTGTATCCCTTGCTTACCTTGCTGCCTTCTGCCAGGCCACCCTTCCTTGGACCCAACTGACTGTGGACTGAAACCTCAATAAACTGTGAGCTAAATAAACCTTTCTTCCCTTAAGTTTGGGTGTTGGGTATTTTGTCTCAGCAATGAGAGAAAAATAGCCAAGGCAATGGCCCAATTTGCTAAAACAGGGCCAAACTTTTATTGCCAATATCATACCTTCACACTTTCCTGTTCAGAAATGTTTATGCATCTCAACTGCAAAAAATTACATTGGGCTTTGAAAGCCAATAAGCTGTTTTCTAACAAATGTTAGTCCAAAATGCACGTGTTAGTCCCACCTCTGCTACAACAAATAATTAATGATGGGAATATGGATGAAGCTCTTTACTTTCTTGTTCCTCCTTTTTGGAAACATAAAGGCAGTAAGATAGCTTTCTAGTCACTGAGAATCTTTCCCTTGCAGTAGAAAAAAAAAATTCTTGCTCACACATAATTCCAACAGGAAGTATAGTCACCCAAAATTTCTAGGAATATATTGGTCATAGTAAGATTAAAACTCAAATAACACATCACTCACAAGTGAGTCCTTCTCTACATAGTCGAACACTGGAGAACTGTCAATATATTTTGGGACTTAGGATCTTCGAAGAAAAAAATTCTTGTCTCAAGAGATATGTTAAAAGGTATGAAGCATCTGTGAATACCCCAACTTGGACTTCATGTCCATGACTAAGATTGGCTAGCTGGGCCTGGGATATGTTTTTTCCCAAGAAGTGAGCAGCAAGTAGAGTCCTTGGTGAACCCCATAAACAGAACATGAGAGAGGAGCAATTTCCTGAAGAACCGGACTGACTCTGTTTCTAGAAGAAAGAGTGACAGTAAGAAAAAAGATATTTACACAACCTGTGATCGAGTTCATCTCATGAACTCTTCAGCAGCCAAGACCTAATAGCATGTGTAATATCTGAGTGAGATGAAAAGTTACACAACAAATAAATGAATTGTTTGCCGAACACACTTAATACTTGAATGAATAAATCAGCATGTGTTCAATATCTCTTAGTATACATGGATCTTTACAATTTGAATGCACAAACTAGATAAGGCGAATTTCCCTAACTAGCTGAAATACCTACTTGTGAAATATGTGCTGCACCTGACCATCAGAGTGAAAAGCAGGATAATCCCTTACGCCTTTTACAGAGATGACCTGGGATGGGGAGTAGAGACAACTACAACTTATGTTTTTTGCAAGTAAACAGTGAGGACAGTGGCGTGTGCCAAAAGAAAGCAAAGAGAAAACTACTAAACCACTGTTTCATCACAGAGGTCCTAGGATCATAGTTATTCAGTTATACTTAAATAACGTGGGTCACATTTTGCACCTCAAACAGCTGGCATCAAGTAGTAGAAGAAAGTGCAACCTTTGCATATGGCCCTCTATGCACCTCTGTGAAAAGTTTGTTTTGTTTTGGCAGTTTATTTATTTTTTTTTTTTTACCAAGAATGTGTATTAGTACATTGTATGCATAATGATCACATTCATCATGGTTGTTTTGTACCTGTACATGATGCATCTTGGTTCCCCCTCCTCTTCTCCATCCCTCTCTTTGGCTCCTCCACTATTCCCTATTTACAGCAGATTTATTTACATTTTTCCAATTTTTCCTTTGCCCTTTCTTTCCTTTTTCCCTTCCTTCTTCCAGTCTTTTTTTTTTTTTAACTTTGTGCTCTGGCCATGGTGCTGAATGCTGGAGGGTCACAATTTGGGCAGCCCCAGGCTGACTTGAAGAGTAAAGGTTCAAATCGTGAATTTAAAACAACAGTGGATAATAATTTTTTGTGGGAAAGAGGTATCATATTCTCCGACTTTGTTGAAGAGGAGGAGCCACAAAGATGTACATGAAAACACCAAATGATAAAATGTTCACAGGAGAAATGGAAAACCTGGGTAATTTGACTTGGTGATGAATTTTTGTACACAGAACCAAAACATTCTTCATTTTAAAATGATGTTACGCTTTATTAAAACTAAAATTCCTGTACCATGAAAGACACTGTTATGATATTGAAAAATAGTCCACATTTTGTGAGAAAATATTTGTAAAACACATATCTAATAAAGGGCTCATTGTGGAATATACAAGTAACATTTAGTAGTTGGCAATAAGAAAATAAATAGGAATTTCACTGAAAATGGGTAGAAGACCTAAAAAGGTACCTCACTAAAGAGGACATATACATGGTAAATAGCATATAAACAATGTGGTCAGTAACATATGTCACTGGGGAAATACAAATTAAAATAAAAATAGGATACCAGTACATACTTATCAGAATTAGTAAAATTAACCAAGAAGGGAAATTAGCAATACCAATCGGTGATGAGGAAGTGAAGCAACAAGAGTTCTCATTCAGAGCTGGACAGCACAAAATGAAACATGTACTTTGGAAGGTAGTTTGACAATTTCTTATAACCTTAACACTTTTACCATACAATCTACTGTTCAGCTAAATAGTCATCCAATTGACTTGGAAACATGTCCATGAAAACCTCCATATGTAAATGTTTATATCAACCATTTATATCAATCACTAAAATCTGAATGTAGCAAAATGACCTTAAATAAATAAATGGATAAAGACATGGTGGTCCATCCAAACAATGGAATATTATACAGCAATATAAATTATGGAACTATACTCAGATCTTAAATGTGTAATGGTAAGAGAGAAAAGAGGTTCCAAAGGTTACATTCTTTGTATTCTGTTTATATCAAATTTTTAGAAGATGAAACAATAAAGACAAAGCATATCAGTGATGGCTAGAGGCATGGAGAGAATGAAGATTAAATATTAAAGCAATCATGAGTCATAGGTCAATCAAACTGCTTTGTATCATACTGTAGAGGTGGATACATGCCAGTATGCATTTTTCAAACCTTTTGATCATTTTCAAACTTGTTGACACAAGAATGGATGCTAATGTACACAAATTTATAAAATCAATTATGACATCGAGGAAAAATAAGATGGAATGAAAATAGTAAAAATACATATAATAATGGCATAACAAATGTATAGCATAACCTCACTACATAAGTTAAGGGGAAATGAGGCTGATCTAAGCAACATTGGGAATGAATGAAGACAGATTAAAGGCAATAGAAACTATACATAGGCACTGTACTCAAGTTTCCCACTGGGACACAGGTTTCCCACTCTGAAACCACTGTACACACTTACCAGCATTGCAAAACCAAGTAAATTATTGGTGGATAATGGGAACTAAGTTTCTCATTGTTGAAAAGTTACAGATAAGCAATGGGAGAAGGCCATGTGCTCCTGGATGAGAGAGAAAGCATCGCTATCAATTCAGATGGATAGACACAGAACTAATTGTATGAATTTGATTATATGACTAAATAAACACAGGCTAAGATACACTCATATGTGTCCAGTTCTGTCTACTGAGCTAGCCTCAAGTATCAAGCTCAGACATGATGCGCATACTGAGGCCTCAGACTCTGGGTTACAATTCTCCAGTAACAGGAAGGAGAAATCCCTTGAGAAATAGCTGATCCTGGGGCTGAGAATCAAAATATAATAGAGGCCCCAGAACGTCTTGCATCACAAGAAAGTAAGAAAATGCCCCAATACAAAATAATAGGGCATGTCATGGTGGCAATTCTCAACTGCCAAAGCTAAACAATATGAGCAACAGGATAAATAGTGTACTGTTGGACTGCAACCCAAAGTATAAAGTAAGCATCTGTGAAGTAATCCAGAGAAGTATTAGGTGATCGAATAATGGAATAAATGGGGGAGACAGACAAATCTCTCATGCAGAGGAATTACAGTTTTTTACTGTCCCTTCCTTAAGTGTGGATTGTACATTTTGACTTGTTTCAAAGAATATTGTTTGGAAAGGTAACTTTTCAGTGGAGAAATCAACAAATACTATCTCAGCCCTACAATTAAGCACCATATGTTCACTAATAAATCAGGTAATATGATACAATGAGAACAGCAATTTACACTCATGGCTCCCTCTAATCCTGCCAAAATCTATAATGACGGTCTAATAATGAGAAAAATACCAGACAATCCCCGATTAAAGGTCATTCTTCAATATGACTGGCCAGTATCACCAATACTGCAAGGTCACTCAAAACAAGAAATCTCAGAAACCATCGCAGTCCAGAGGAACCTAAGGAGATGTGATTAATTGTACTGTGGTGTCCCGGACAGGATTATGGATCAGAAAAAAAATTACATTAGATACAGACAAAAAGTCTAATAAATGTGGACTTTAGATATAAAGATGTATTAATATGGATTCATTAGTTCTGATGGATACATCAAAATAATGTTAAAATAGGAGAAAACTGAGTGCAGAGTGTATGGGAGCTTTGTCACATTCCGGAAACAATGGCCACTATTGGAAAATTTCAGAATTTTATGAAATTTAACAATGAAAAGATAAAATAATAAAAATCATTAAAGTTTCAAAAATGTACTCTTATAATTCTAAATCTTGGCTTTGGGCCATTACTTTAGGTTTCATGGTATGGAGCAAAAATTGGGGTTTAGTTCATTGATAATTATCCTACTGTAGGGCCAGAGGGACAGAGGGACATAATTAAAAACCCAGGGCAAAACACAGGCGCCTGACATTGTAAAATCATCATATGTTTACCTGTGGCTGATGATCGCAAGGTCCTCACATTCATATCTGTGTACTATGTGCTTGAGAAAATGTACCCTGCTGCACCTTTACGAAAATGTTACTCACATTTACTTAGGCTAACTTTGTCCCCTTCTCAGAAACAAAAGCTAAAATCCTAATTCACTTGGATCACCAATCAGTGAAACAGTTATTTTTAGAAACCAGCTTATCCCTGTATGTATGAAGCACATCTCACACTCACCAGGCATCCCAAGTGAGGCACCCCCCTATCTTGTAGCATCACTCTGCCATAAGATAGTTTCCCTTCTGTTTTCTCTGCATTTGTCACTCTTTAAACAAATTTTTGCTTCCCACTATACCAGCTATGGTCACCTTGAACAAGAAAGCCCAGCTGGACTGAGCTGGTGTGGTTCTGGGTGTAGAAGATCCACCTGAAGAATGTTGCTAACACAACATAAAGGGGAAAGAGATCAGAAGACAGTTGCCAGCTGTTTCCCAGGAGAAGTTCTGTTGTAGCTGATTCTCCTGAAGGGGACTTGGCTGTTCTCATCGCAGAAGGAGATCGGGGCCTTGCTCTCGTCGAGGATGGCTGTTGTTGCTTCGGAGGAGCTCTGGTCATCATCTCTGCTGCGAGCAGCGTATCCTGGTTCCAGCAAAGATTTCTTCAGCCATCATCTGCAGACACTGATGTACGTGGGACAGTGCTGTGGGCTCCCTTGATTGGATCTTTCAGGTCTCCAGTGCATAGATAGATATTTGGCACTCTTTCTGCATTTGGTGTATGGGTGAATGCTGTAACTTGTAAATGTCCTGTATTAAATCTGCTGTCTTGCAAACCATTGGCTCTAGAAAGGTAGCGAATACACCAGCCTTTACTCCTCCATTTCTTGCTAAGTGCCCCACTTCTCCATTCTTCACTAAGTGAGGGCCGGAACCCGAACAGAGGCAGAAGACCAGCTAGAGCCCCCCCCCCGTTGGATGTAACACTACAATCCTTAATGATGTAAGATTCCCTTCCAACACATCTTTTGTAGTTGTACAAATCATCTGCCGGTGAGAGATTTGTTTTGCTAATAAGCACAACCACAAATCTGCCCAGTGATTTGGTGGTCAATAACTTTTGCATAACATCTTATGACTTCAGTGAGCTCTGTGAAATGTGAGACTGTATTAATTCAATAGACACTCACAAAATACTTACTGTGTTCCAGAAGGTCTTCTGCATACTTTATAAATACTATGTCATTATAAAACCTGATAAAAACATTCTGGAGTAGGTGTTAGCCTCAACTACATGTTAGAATTAGGTATATACTCATCTTTTCTATATCTATATTTTATGTCTTCATTTAAAATCAACAGGCACATGAGAACCTCATAGTGCTTTTCCCAACTCAGGTAGACTGTTTCCAGCATCCTGTCTTCCTTTCCAGATGCTGTGATATTCCTTCATCTGGAGAAGATTTTTGTGGATGTTCTTAGCCATTACGCTCTACTGTCTGCACATTTTCCTTTTCTGGTGCATAAGTGACTTCGGGTGCCAGAAGATTTAAACTCCAGAAGACTAAAGAACTACTGATTTATATGATAGCAACTACAGTATTAGAACTCATCGAAGAAATATAAGTGGGTCTGATACTTCTAAAAAACTCAAAAGAGAAGCCAAGACAACCTAAAATTCAAGTTATGTCACTAAAGAGCATTCACTTACCGACTCAGGTTGCATGGGAATCTGAGACAAACAGGACTCTGCTATGTAGGCAGTCTGAAAATAGTTAGGTGCTGCCTTGTGAAATACCAAAAGTGACATAAATGATACAGTAAGATCAAAACACTAAGGAAATTAAGTGACCATTCAACTGCCCCACTGCCACTTAGTAACAGTATAAGTGGGTGTTAAAGAACAATTAATCAATGAAAGCATCTGCGTTTATTAAAATTTTATAATTGATAGGATTTCAAGATTTTAGAGTATTTGTTTTTCCTCTTTTTTTTGGAAAGCTTCCTTTTAAAACTTTATCAAAGCCCAACTGTTTATTTCATTTATCTACTGCAAAAGAAGTAGAAAAATGAGGTTTTCACATAATCTAGTAACTACCGAATGGTTAATAGTGAACCACATTTCACATAGTTTCAAATTTAATTTTTTTTTCTTTCAGACAGAGTATCACTGCGTAGTTCAGGCTGGCCTTGAACTCACAATGTAGCCCGGGCAGGCATCGAAATAACAGCCATCCTCTTGCCTCAGCCTGCCGAGTGCTGGGATTACAGGTATGCACCACCATGCCCAGCTTTTAAATTTATTTTTGAAACAACTTTGTTAATTAAATATATTGTAAATATATATTGGAGGAAAGATAACTGATACCTTTATGCACAAACCTAGTTTAACACATGGTGATATTTTGCTCAGTTTTTTTCTTCTTCAAAGAAATCAAACCATAAACTGACCTTTTCTTTTAATTTCATCCCGCAAATTTATCATTATCCCAAAGCTGGTACACATCGCTCTCTGCATAATTTTGTACTATTGTTGTATGCATATACCCATGAGCAATGGAAGTTTTAGTTTTTAAAATTGAAAAATATAATAAACTTTTTTTTTACTTTCTGGATCAATTATACTAACTTAATTGGCACACACTCAAATGTGTCTACACTGACTCATTTCATTTGCAAATTTTATTTTAACGGCACTTTACGGAAAATCCCTCTCTAGAGTGCCGGCCCCGATGTGGAGTCTTGTCAGCTGCGCACACATATTTCACTGCATGTCAAGAGACTACGGCATGTTTACCAAGTCACAGTTCTTTTTCCTCCCAAATATAAAACTTGACTCCATTTTCTAGACTCCCATGAGGACATGTTGGCAAGAACTCTCCCGATGGCAGGTGCGTAGCAGGTGTGGCTCTTTGGTCACTGAGACAGAGAGGCGCATCTTCACTAAGGTCTCAACCACTATCTCCCATCTGAATGGAGAGTCCTCTGAGGACTTTGAAAAGAGCCAAGTTACAGGATGAGAGAGACGCGGCTCCCTGGACGCTGCATCAGCAGGAACGTGTCTCTGGACTGGGACACGTACCACCAACATCTATTGTGTTAAGACTCTGCGATTGTTTCCTTTTCACTTGACTCTGTTTCCTTTTGCTTTAATTGATATTTGTTTCTTCCCATTCTCACCTTGTTTGGAAGTTATCAGACTTATTTTTTTTTTGTTCTATTTTAATTTTTGTAAGATAGATGACAATGCGAACCTCAACATTGTGCCAATTTGTATCTCTTGGCACTGGTGGGATGAAGTAGCTTTTTCCATGTTTATTAGCATTTGGTTTCCTCCTTCTTAAACTTGCCCATTCTTCTCTTGCCCGGTTTCCATCAGATTATTTATTTTTTTCTTATTGTTTTGGAGGAATGCCTTATGTACTTTGGCTGTGCAGCGTTTCAGGGCTATGTTCGTTGTTAATGCCTGCTGCTGACCTGTGCTGTGGATTTTAACTCTGTTCATGGTGTAATTTTTTTCCACAGATTTTATTCATTTTCGTGTGGTCGATTTATCATTCATTTCCTCTATAGATTCTGCATTTTGTCCTATTTATGAAATTCCATTTTGCTTTGTGGCCATCGTGGATTTTCTTGTTGGATCTCCCAACAGTTTTAATGTTTGTGCTGTTTGCATTTACAATTTCACTTAATCTGAAATTTACTTCCGTGTATTATGAGCACTAATATGGTTTTTTGATTTCATTCAGTTCATAATGATGTGTGTTAACACCTCTATTGCAGGAAAACATCCATCAACACTTGGGTCTCTTTTTGAGCTGTCTATGTGGTCATTTGTCTAACATGTACATTTGTACTTCTGTCTTGTCTGTACTGTCTCACTGTTCAGATAGTTATTCTGCTAGTGTTTATACATGGTAAGATACATGCCTTTCACTAACTTCTTTCCAAATTTATCTTAAATGTCTTAAAGGCTTATTTATTCCATAAGATTTTAGATTTTGCTCATCACAATCTGTCTAAAAAACCCAATCCTTTTGTGATTTTTTTTTAAGTGGAAAGGTATCATCTGTATTTTACTATATGTAAAATAATATTAAATCATTTTTAATCATGAACATGGTATCTCCCTCAATATTTTAAGATTTCCCATAATGAATTAAAAAAAGTTTAATGCTTTTTTTCATAAACGTATTTTACTCAGTTTCATTCCTTGATACCTTCTAGTTTTTGTCTGAATGGTGAATGGAATGTTTATAAAATGTATCATTTTCTAATTTTTTTGAGCTGGTATACAAAAATGATACGGATCTTGTATACTGATTTTCTATTCAGAAATAAAAACTTTTAATGTTTTATTTTCCTGCAGACATTGCTACTATGTTAAAATCATGGGAGTTGTTTTCCTCTTTGCTGCGTTTTTTTAAACATCCCCTCCAGACACTTTTTCATTGTTTCTTGATCTTGAGGATTCTCGATGAAAAGCTTACTGTTTAATTATAATTACTTTCTAGAACATTTGGTCATTCCTTCTCACATACTGTCTTTTTTCTTAGTTTCCCACCTTTTTCAGTTTCTCTGCCAAGTGTACATGTGTGCGCTCGCCATGGGATGGACTGATCACGTAACTACCCCTCGTAGTGGATTACTTCCTTGTGTCATTTGTAATTTTCCATTTTTTTTTCTGTTAACTTACATCCATTGCAGACTGGCTAATTAATTTTTTTCTGAAATCTCATGTCCTCTTTGCTCTAGAAAGTAGCTGCAAAGTACTCGCTACCTTCTATATGTCTTTGACTTATCAGGTACTAAATGATTTCGAGGAGTTTTTCATCACACGGTTAGTATAATTGGATTCCAAACACACAGAGAGGGATGCAAAGCCCTGGACTGAGCGCTTCTCCTGTGTGATTTTGTTTCAAAAGAGATCCAGCAAAAACAAGCTTTGATGTTTCCCTTTTGTGGATTTCTGAATAAAGTGATTTCTACTGTTTATGAGAAACTAAGTTTTTCCAGGGTCCTAGCTTAATGCAGAGATACCAATTCTAAGACTTCTATGAGTATAGTTCTAAGACTATGACTTAGAACTGACTTAGAAAAAGCATAGAAAAAAGTTATGTGTTCATGTGGCATCGGAGCAGTCTGGTCCTGGGTTAATAGCCAAAAGATAGGCTGGAGTCATTTGCAGGAAACGGATACACCTTGAGACCATAATATTAAGTGAAAAAAATCAGACACACAAGCGTAAATGTCACATGGTTTCTTTTGTATGAGAACCCCAAATATAAACAAAAAGAAAATAAGAGATAGATAACAGGAAATAGGGGGCTGGGGATTTAGCTCAGTGATTAGAGTGCTTGCCTTGTAAGCACAAGGGCCTGAGTTCGATCCCAGCACCACAAAAAAAAAAAAAAAAAAAAAAAAAAAAAAAAAAAAAAGATAGATAACAGGAAATAGGGAGATAGATCTTTTGCAAAAGAGAAGGAGACCAAGAGATGGAGGGAGATGGCAGGGACGGTAGGAGAAGGGAATGACAAAGAATTAAAATATGTTATATACATGTACCCATTCCCCACGAGGAATGTAATCATATATATACAAATATGTACAAATGAAAAAATAAAAATTGAGGAAAAAAGAAAAGAGCCAGCATGTAATTGGTCAGGCCACCCAGAGACATCCACACACCCAGAGGCTTTCCCTCGCCCCCCACCTCAGGCTTGGGGTGCACCGAGTCTCTGTGGCAGCTGCAGTCCAGGACTTGGCCTGGCCATCCTTCTCGCCACATGTTTGTTTTTCAGCAAATCTCCTTCATTCTCTGGTCTGGGGTGTGGGCTAAGGTCTCCAGGAGCCTCTTTGAGGCCTTCTCAACAGGAGCGCCCAGGAAATCCTGAACATACTTTTCCTACTCTTGCACCCAAAGGTGCCCCACTCCAAGCACTTCCTTCTCACTCCCCACCACCCCAGGGCCGTGGCTCTGCTTGCGTCTTTTCTTCAGGCTTCCTCCTAGTGAGAAGACTCCTGTATCTGTGCGGATCCACCAGACCCTCCGCTCAGCAGTGTGCTCTTCATGGGGAAAGTGGGACATGGGGGTGAGCACTGCCTCTGGTTTTAGCCTGGTGTTCAAATCATCCCACAGAGCGATTGAAGGCCCAACTCTTTCCTCTCTGGATTGTTGCTTTAACCATCGCCTCTGACCCCTGGCAGGTCAGCTCTCTCTTCCAACCCTGCTGAGCCCCTGACAGCCTTGCCACCCTCAGCATCCTAGCATACCCACTGATCCCACAACTATCCCAGGCCACCCAATTATCAGCCTGTTTCTTGGCCATCCCAGCTTGAATGTCCTGTGTCTCTAGAGCTTTAATTTCTTTTCTGCCATTCACACGTGGATATTAGCATAGTCTAGGTAGAGCGTGAGCATAACCAGAGAAGTTCCACGAGAACTCTGTCAGGGGAATGAGGATGTACATGTCATTGCTCCCCGAAATGAATAGAAGGCCAGTTCTGTGAAAGGAAAGGGAACAGCAATTTCTCAAGTCGACATGAGTCATAAGAGAAAGGAAATTTAAACTGAATGGCAAGAAATTGCAGTAGGGGAGAATAAAGAATTTGGGGGTTCTTTGTGAGACTCGTTATTGGAATGAACTGCTGAATAAATTATACCTCGTCCTGAGAATCTGTAAAAAGAGAAGGACAACCAGCGCTTACCTGCATCCTGAGGCCTTGCTGTGAACAACTTTAAGGCTTCTTCCTTTTCATGCACATTCATGATGCCTACTTTTGAAAGTTTTCTCCAATTATTTCGTAATCACGAGTTTTAAACTACACTTTCTCTGTCCAACAACAATATACTAATGTAGGCATATAATTTCCTATTGCAGGAAATTAAATTGGTTTCAATATACAGATCATTCTAACTTCAGTACACTCGTATAAAAAGTAACTTTCTGTATCCCTTTGTACATTAAGTATAACTTCTTTACCTTTTCTTAATTCTCTATATGGAGATTTATCACCCTTCTACTGTGCTCCCGGATGACTCTCAGTGAGTGTTTATTTTGGTTAAATTCCCTATAAAAATGTTCAGGACCTGGTTTGCACGCACATATGTGTGAGTGTGTGTGTGTGTGTGTGCACACGCACGCACGCACACACATGCACGCTTCTGTGAGTATATGAAAATGATTTACTAAGAGGACGCTTTCACGAGAAACCTATAGAGAAGTGAGGAAAACAGGACAAGCAGCAGCTTGGCAGACTGGCGTCCTGGCAGAAGTCTAGCACCACCCTGATCCCACTGGGGCTTCGGATCGTGACTGCTCCACAGCCTTGGTTACTACGGGGGCAGAGCCCTTGCACCAACTCATCACTGGCTTCAGGAGTCGCCCTCTCCAGCATCCAGAGAACTCTCCATGCAGCGACTCTGCAGCATGCTCCCACTGGCCCAGGGGAAGTTTAGAGAAGAGAAGGGAGCAACGAAGCATAAGAAGCAACCTCTTACAGCAGCTGGGAACTTGGTGTACTGCAAGGCAGGTGGACTTACGTAAGACATTAACACCATCTACTCGTCTACGATTCACTTTGTATCCCTGCAGGTAGAAAGCATCCAGGTGGAATGGATACAAGCATTCTGTTCCTTTCTTTGGGCTTTGCTCCATGTTGAGTATTCAGTATTACCAATACATAGATACCTTTTCAAAAATGTGAAATCGCTCCTGTATCTCCATTTTGTCAGCCACACTGTATTTGATAGTTATTGGAAGTGGGACTATGCCTATAGAGGTTAAAAAGCCTTATGTAGCAACTGCAGAAGCAGTTGTGAGTTGGACTTCTGCCGTCAAGCTAAGTCACACATCAACATCCAGCCTTAACTTCAGACTCTCTAGAGTTCTGAACCATCATGCGGAAGTCTGAGTCCTATTTGTTGGACTATCTCAATAGGAAAATATCTTTACTCAGAGCAATGAAGAGAGACAGTGATGCACAGAGGCCAGGAACCAAACAAAGTTGAGTATTGCAATGACAGTTATATTTAATTGTCAATTTGACCCGATTAGGAGACTCCTGAGGATGCAATTGGACCTTGGGATAGCTGTACGCATCAGTGGACTGATCCAGTGATGCTCAGAGCCGAATGTGCTGTGAGGAGGGGGACTCAGTGGGAAGTGGGCCACCGGGGTGTATCTGTGGAGGGTATATCTCGCACTGGTTCTCCTGTGCTCTGGGTCTGAACCAACATAAAAAAGAGCAGCTTGGTTCCACTGGGCCCTTCTGCCAAAGCATGAGCAAAATTAAATCTCTCCTGTTTTAAATTGTGGATGTTGGGTATTGTGTTGTAGAGACAAAAAGCTTACTAATCCAGTTAGTTGGTTTGTACTGCTCTAAGAGGGTACCTGACAACAGGGAATTTATGAGTAACAGAAATTTATGTCTTACAGTGCTAGAGGCTGGAAAGTCCAAGATCAAAAAGCCACACCTGACGACAGCCTTCTTTTTGCACCATTTTATTGCAGAAGGTACTAATTAGATCAGTGATAGAGTAACCTTGCGAAGGTCACGCCTCACAACACTGTTGCAACAGGGACTCAGATTCACGTTCTAAATACACATGGCACATGTGAATTCATTTCCAATAAATCCCAGCTACTTAACCTGTGATATTAGAAGTCATTGGATGGTTGTGCTCCAAGGAAGCATTAGGGCAAGCTTTTTTGAATCTGGACTTCAAAAGATGTGCTCATCAGATGAGTCCTTTGAGAATCACACCCCCCCTTAAGCTATCACTCAATTATACCATTTCTGTATTTCCTTTCCACAAGAAATATCAACCATGAGCATTTTCCCATCTGCCTGTGAATACTAAGCAGTTTACCACCACAAAAAAGCTATGAGACTAAAAAATGCCAAGCCTGCCACTTCACACTAAGAAAAACAAAAACTATAAGGACGGAGAACACATGGTAGTTCATTTCCGTACTCAGCTGATATTATTCATAGCCTCCAACAATTCTTAAGACACCACGGTAGATTTTCCTTGTATGAGCAATAATTTCTAATAGTTTCCACTTCCAGAGACAATGAGGGCAAAAAGCCAATATTCCATGCACAAGTTCTATGACATGAAATAATGTACGGAAATTACTACCATTGCTAATTAACACTCATTAAGTTCCAAAAGCATTTGACTTTAATTTTCAGGTAATTTTTCCTAGGTTACATTTTGTTCACTTCACACTGTGAGATGAAGTTTGAAAAAGTCCAATTTCAATTCATAATTTGCACATCACAGAAAAAAATCTCCAATATTCTTAAGTATAGTTCACACTATCTAGAAGAAATGAAAAACAATGAACTATAGATTTTGCTTTAAACTCTCCTAGATCAACCCTGTTGAATTGTCATATCATGTCAAGATTCTTAAACAGAAGATTATTATACAAATGGCCAAATAAACAAAGTAAAAGTGATCTCACAGCTACCACGTGGGATTAAACTTGTGATTTTCTGTTTTAAGAAACAGCATTTGGCTAGGAGGGATGAATGGGGCACGATTTCATAAAGACACAAAATGTAGCTTAACTTTTATGAGACTATATTGTAGGTCCAAACTTCCTAGAATCAAATTCCTTTCCAGGAATTACTAGCTGGAACAGTAATTCCTTACAACAGCATTTAGTTTCTGTATGCTTTAGTTCCCTGATCTGGAAAGGGGAATAATTAGAGCATCCAATTCAGCTGTCATGAGGATGAATGGCTAAGAAACACTCGGAACACTACCTAAAAGAGTAAATATTTAGTAAATGTCCTTTTCCTGTGGTTACTCTTGTTGCACATATTGCAGGCTTCTATTGGACCAACTACATTTGTTTCATAATAAATTTCATCCAAAAAACTTGGAGATAAAGACAGTAGATTAGTACACCTTTGCCATTTCTTCATGCTTTCAATCAGTTTATAGGCAAAGCCATGTTGCTCTTCTTGGATAATTCCATTAGAAACTGCATTCCTCTTCCATAACATCTAAAGTAAAAAAATGAGGCAATTACTGAAGAAACCCTAATAGTGAAATTACATCTCTTTTGCTTTCCACATGTCACTTCATTATTATGACTCTCACCTCAACTGCCGACCACAAATGCTCAATAAATGTGTAACGAATTTTTCTCCAAAATTAGAAAATAGGCTTGAGAAATTATTGGATGTTCTTTTAGCCCAATCCCAGGCATGGCATAGGAAACTCCGTGGAGTTTTGTTATGGGTGAGCCTCTTGGAATGTGCACTACACTATGGATCCAGCTGCTTTGTATCTCTAGGAGTAAATAAGAATCTGTATGAAAATGACGAGAAAACAAATGATTCTCAAATATACCAATGCAAATGAATGATTTTCCTCATTGGGAATTGAGATACAATTGATTTCTGTATATCTGTCCTGCAGGAAGGATTGCATTAAGCAATACATTTTATTGTCCTGTAGATAATGAAACAGCTTTTGCATCTATTGGGAAATTCGTTTCATCAGTCATGACTGCCTGTATAACTTTGTGTGTATGTGTGTGTTCCACAGATTTTCCTTTAAGCCAAACTACTACGCTACCAGTTCTTTCCTTAATTAAGGAGCTACAAAAATATTTGAAACAAATTCATTGTATATGTATATGAAAATTATTCATCCACCTTTTAAATTAATATTTCAATCTTGAGATTATTTTAATGCGCAATTACAAGAAATCATACAGAGATTTTGCCTACTCCTTATTTAATTTCTCTTACCTTACAAAACCACTGATACAATATCACACCAAGATATTGGCATCAATACAGCTAGAGATAGGAATTCCATCACCACAAAATCCTTTTTGTTGCCAATAGAATCACGTCCTTCTCCCTCTCATTAGAACCCCTAAATCTAATCCCTGGCAACCACTAACGTGTTCGCCAGTTTTATAATTCTGTCGTCTCAAGAATGCTACACAAACTAACTTATACAGTATGTAACCTTTTGACATTACATAGTGGCTTTTTCGTTCACAACGATCCACTGGTAATTCATCAAAGTTGTTGTGCATACTTGTTCTTTGTTCGTTTTTATTGGTGAGTAATATTCCATGCTATACATACTCCTCAGTTCAACCATTCACTAGTTGAAAAACAGGTGTGTGCTCTCCACCTTGCGCTGTCATGACTATTTATGTACAAGTGTTTGTGTCAACAGAAGTATTCATTTCCCTGGGTTAAATGCTAAAGAGTATAATCGCTAGGTTATATGGTAAGTGAATGTTTCAACTCATGAGCGATTGCCGTACTGTTTTCAAGAGTAGCCATAACACTTTACATTCCTGCCAGCAATGTGTAAGCAGCGGAGTTTCTCTGAGTCATCACCAGTTGTGTGTTACTATTTTTTATTTTATCCATCTGATAATTGTGCAGTGAGATTTTATGGCGGTTTCAGTTCGCATTCGCCTAATGGTCAACGATGTTGAACACCTCTTGATGTGCTTGTTTGCCATCGTGTGTTCTCTTTAGTGAAACGGTCATTCCAAATTGTTTTTCAAGTCAAGTTTTTGGAGTTTATCATACATTGTAAGCCCTTGTTTGTCTTGCAATTCAGAGTCTTCCACAGAAATGATGGTTCCAATATGATGAGACCCAATTTATCGATTCTTCCTGTTATGAGTCAGGCTTCTGTTAATACTAAAAACCATTTCTCTAAGCCCCACATCTCAAAGTTTTTCTTCTATGGTTTTTCAAAAGTTTTATATTTTCAGTTTTATGTTTAAATCTTTGACATATTTAAATTCATTCTTGACTGTATAAAATGTGAAGATGAAGTTAAAGAGTTTGTTGTGGTTTTGTTTTGCATATGTATACATATATGCATATATTATATATATATGTTCATTTGCCACAGTAAAATTTGTTAGGGAAAAATTTTTTTCTCCAGAGAATTGTTTTTCCTTCTGTGTCAAAAATCCATTTTATATGAGGATATTTCTGGGATGTTTTTCCACTAATCTGTATGTCTCATTTGCCAGAAGAATACTGTCTAAATTACTAGACCTATATAGTAGATTTTAACAATAGAGGGAGTAATTCGTTTCACTTCTGTTTTCAAAAAAGATCTGGCTAGGGTTTGACCTATATCTTTCTGTATAAATTTTAGAATCAGTTGTATATGTCTATAAAAACAGCAAGTCCATGGTGGAATTTTTTTAAGAATTGAATTAAATCTTGAAATAATTTGACTGGAGGGGTAATTCAGTTGCATGCAGTAGGCCCTGTGTTTGATCCTCAACACAATAAAAGATATATATGTACAGTATGTCTATAATATATATAAGTATATATAGTATATATTTATATATGTAAGTAATTGGAGATAAATGATGGTTTTAATTTGTTGAGTCTTTAAATATGTGAACACAATACAGCTGTCTATTATGAAGTCTTATTCGTTTCCACCATTAATATTTTATAATTTTCAAGTTACAGATCTTAACGAATGTTTTGCTATGTCTATAAAAAAAGTTACGACATACAAATATCCATAACATATATCTTGTTATGTTTATACTTAAATCTTTCATTTTTCTCTGGGATGATTACAAATGGTTTTGTGTTTTTAGTTCTGATTTCCACATGTTCAAGTTTTTTATTACTGCGTAGAGACACAATTGATATTTTATGTATTGGTCTTGAATCCTGTAAATTTGCTGAACTCATTTACTAGTTCTAGAGGTTTGGTTTTGTTTTTACGTCCCTTGAGATTTTCTTAGTAGACAGTCATGTCAGTTGCAATTAGCAATACTTTAGTTTCTTCTTATACAATCCAATCTGTATGTCATTCCTTTGTTATTTATTTCTTCATGCTGTTTTTGCCTAATTGCTAAGGATCTACGTCTTCTAGTACAATTCTACATAAGAGGATGACTTGTTTCCACCTTAGGGGAAGCACAGTCTTTCAATGGTAGTACAGTACAGCCATCACTTTTTCATATATACTTTTTATCAAGTTGAGGTAACGCTTCCTCTAATGTTCTGCGTTTTTAATATGAAAGAGTTTTTGATGTACTTATGCATTAGTTGTAATGATCTTGTGATATTTTAAGATTTTAGCCTGTTGGTATGATAATTAATGTTTGAATTTCAGATGTTAAGTCAGTTTTAGGTACCTGGAAACATCCCACATGGTCGTGGTATATAATTCTTTTTATATGTTGCTGGACTTTTTCTTTTTTTTGCTAATTTTCTGTTGTGAATTCTTATGTAAGTTTGTTACTAACTGGAGCTCCTGAGGAGCATCTTTCCAGATTCCTCGTGCCTTGAACAAAGAATTTGACAGGATACCCAGAAAAGGCAGCGAGGTTGTAGATTTGTTGAAGTAGGGAAAAAAGTACACTCCACAAGGCAAAAGCAGTCTGGTGAAGGAGGCTCACAGCCACCCTGAGGATAAAGGGAAAAGGGCCTGTAGTATCCAAAATACTACCCAGATTGACTCTTAGCTCATATAAATATGGCACTGGCACAATTGTCTTACTGAAACACTCATTAAAACTCATGTCAAATATCAACTTGCTATCAGACGCTCACTGGGCCTCTTGCCAGATGCAAATGAAGGATCAGGAAGAGTCTCTTTTGATTGATCCTGCCCATATATTACCAAAGGATTAAGAAGAGGATCTTCTGACTGGACCTACTAACAGGGCCAGATTCAAATGAAGGACAAAAATTACACTTTTCTGATTGGTTTCATGAACAGTGCTCAGAAGCTGTGAGTCGGAAGGCATTTTGGGTCCCATGTTCTATGAAAGTCTTCTCTTTTTAGGAAACATCTTGCTCACCTGGTCAGCAGTGGGGTTTTTATGACTTCTGACACATTCTACCCATTGGCTGTCTGACAGCCAAGTTCATGAGAAACATTGATTTGCAGTTTCTTCTCCCCCACGACACTCTTTTTCCAGGTTTCATGTGAAGGTAAACCTCATTTCATAAAATGAGGAGAGGGAGTACTCAACTTTCTGGAATATGCAGAGTTGGTATTATTTTTTAAATGTCTAGTAGTATTTTCCCATGAAACTGTCTAAGCCTGGGGTATTTTTTCAGGAGTCTGTACATTATAAACTCAATTTATTACATGGTTATCATTCCATTTAAATTATTTCTTCCTACTGTAATTTTAGTAATTTGTGGTTTATGAAGAATTTGTCCACTTCTAAACTGTTGATTTTGAGGGTAAAGTTCATAATATCTCATTATTAGCTTCAGAATAATGCTGTTTTATTCCTAATTTCGGTAATTTACGTCATTCTTGTATTTGGCTCTTCATTATTTCTTTGCTCATGCCTGCTTTACATTTACTTTGTGCTTCTTTTTCTAGTTTCTATGGTAGGATTAGGTTACTAAAGCACATTATGGACTGGGCCTGGGGGTATTTATATGTTCTTGGGGGTTCAGATGTGTGTTCAGGTTTGGGTTAGGATTTTTAGTCCATAGAGCCATAGTCAGCTGGCTCCAAGGCACACACAAAAAGAAGGCCTAGTAGAGGAGCGTAAGGGAGGAAACACTGTTCATGTCGAGGCATCCAAGAAACAGACTGAAAGGAGATAGAGCCTTTCACTCATGCCCCCAGTGACCTCCCTCTTCCAGCCAGGCCCCACCCCCAACACCAAGTCATGATCCTGTCACTTCCCAAGGACCTTGCCTCTGAGGGCAGGAAAGTTTGGAGGTCATCCGGATCTAAACCATAAGACAAAAGAAGCTCTGAAAGGTGGACTGAACTAGAGAGTTGGTTGGAGGGTGATTCTCTGGAGAAGAATGACTCCCTAAACTGACGGCCGTGAACTCAGCTATGATAAAAACTAGGGGTTGGTACACCTACCTTTAAAGTGATGCAGACCAATGAGGTAGGTGGATAGCCCTGCTTGGAATAACAAAAAAATTGCCCATATTAAGAACGTATTAGATTTAAGAAAGAGAAGTCAAAACCCAGTAAAATAAAGTGCCTGTATCCTGCCAACAAGAATCTATGTTTATAATGCTTAAACTATGTGGGAATGTAAACATTCGAAAAGTTACGATAGATGCTAGAGCCCTGATTTAAGAGTATGCATGAGTGTGTATCCACATAGTGTCTGCGTAGAACTTCAGAGGCTCTTAGGTGCTTAAAGAAACTCACAAATCCAATTGAATTGGAAATTTCAGCTTTGGACTAATTGGTTTTGGTTCAGCCCTCACACTAGCACTGAAACAATGATCAGCGTGCAGAAGAACTGAGAAAACCAATGAAGGAGAAAGATAGAGATCTGTGTAACCACAACATTAGAGAGACCAAAGTTGAAAGAAATTAGTCATAATTCACAATGAGAAGCCAACAGAGTAGTTATCTTGAGGGACATGTGGGGAGGGCAAAAGGACCTGAGGAGCAATGAAAACAAGAGTTTCTAGATCTTATCTCTTGCAGTGTGTTTTTCTTCAGTTGTCTGCATCCTGTCCACACATAATGGTGACATCCCCACCCTTTTAGCACAAGAGATGATATCAGTTTTCAACAGTACTGCAAGTGGCCACTTCAGGCAACCATAATACATAATTGTTTTCCTATTCATTACATTTAGAGATGTTTCTTTCATCATCCTCTGGCTTCTTAATATGTAACAATAATGAAGTCTTACAATGTCCCATGACTCATATGTCTTATTTTACTTATCCCCCCCCCCAAAATCTTGCCAGACTTCTATAAATAGACACCAGGCAGAGCACAATCCTAAGCACAGTTTTAGAGGAAGATGTTAAGGGACACAACAGGGAGCAGGCATTGAGTGGGATGTGAAGGGGCCATTGTTTGGGGAAGTTTAGAGATGACTTCCTGTAGTTGTCGAAAGTAAATTGCTAGTAGGTCTTTATTTATGTTTTTATTGGCTTTAAGCAATACGTATATTTGCTTAGTTCTCTCTGAGTATACCTGTACAACCTCTCCCAGATGGAGCAACTGCACTTCACCTGGATCTTACAACTTTTTCCTGCATCTAACCTGAAGGTTCCTTTCATGGTCACAATTACATCTCATGCCTTTTTTTTGAATGCAAGGCACAGATAAAGGGGAATGGATTCCAGTTCCTTTTGGTAGCTAATTCTTTCTGTCCATATTCATTCAGCTCTCCCCTATTATCTCTCGATGCTTCTCCTGATGTTTAGCCTGCAATTTAAATGCTGTGCCAGTCTTGCAATGATATCTTCTGATAAGAAGCTTCTCACCTTCTTTCCCGAATAAATCCCTTTGTTGTTTTAGCTTCTCGGCATCTGGAACTCTGACCATTAAAATGTCCTTCGTTAGAAACAGCAAGGACACTCTTTCATCCTGACCTCTATTTTAAGGATGAGTTAAGAGGCCCTTGTCCGGGTAGGAAGCAATATATCTGCAAACAGGATGAGAAGTGCTGATCACACGCTGATACCCACGCGCTTGGACAGGCAAAGTGCAAATCTGGGAAATATTACAGTAACTTGGGCAAGAAAACAAGCTGCAACGTTCATTTAATCTTCTCCATGGATTTAGGACCTCAGAGTATCTTTTCTTTCAGTGCTGTGAAATGTAATGACGGGCTTCAGATAACCATCCTCAAATCCGGATGCTTATCTAAACCAAACCTGCCTGCCTGGAATCCTTTTGACTTTCAAAAATAGAGCCTGAATTCATGGGGAGCCTGGCTTCCTAGGCAATACGGGGCAGTTCCTGTGTTCAGTAAGGAATATTTTTTTAGGAAAAGACCCTATTTCCTCCCGCCTCTCTTTTCTCCAGGTTAAACCCAGACCAAATATAGGGCAAAGTCTAGCAAACAATAAAAATTATATATGCGATTATTGAGAGTAGTGTTGCAATAGGGGAGAAGAGGAAATATCTAGGGTTTTTTTTTTGGGGGGGGCTGCCAGGGATCAAACTCAAGGCCTTGCACTTGCTAGGCAAGCACTCTACCCTAGCCTCTTATCCTTCCTACAAAGTGCCCTTCATTTCTTTTTCAAAATTGATTAATTAATTTTTATCTTTGGGGATACTTCTGACACACAATGGAGAGAAAATATTCCTTCACTACAAGACTGGTGTCCAACAAATCTGTGACAAGACAGAAAGTCTTCTATCTCAGAGGCCACTGCTGCCCCTGCTAACACAATCCAACTTGGACATCATTCTTTCATTCTCTCATTTGTCCCTTATTGATTCATTTAAAGATTAATCAAACGCCTATTTTGTGTCATAAAATCAGTGCCGTTATATATTTTTGGATATTCTATTAAGAACTTTTGAAATGTCTAATAAACCCACTGTCCCAAAGTGAAAGATCTCAGTGTTATTTTAATCTTCTGAAGTTGTCCTTAAAGTGGCAAAATGTTTCTATGCCAGAACACCAGAGCCCTGCACTATTAGGGGTGGGAGCTGAGATTAAGTCCCCTTAAGTTATCACACCAAGAGTAGATTCTCCACTTGGCCTTGTTATAAAAGTCCTGCTGAAGAGAGAGTTTGAACACACACAGGTTAGTACTAAATATTTGATTTCGAGTCGCCCATTTCCATGTCAGTTTGTTCTCATTGATTTTCTACAGCACAGCCCAAACGGTATCTTCCCATCAATTTGTACGAAGAATGAAAATCTAACCATGAGGATTGCTACTTAAAGACTTCTTGAGAGAGAATGCTCAAATTCTGCAGGCGAACGTAGAAGGACTTGAGTGCTATCTAGCTCTCGGCTTCTTAGTCCTAGATTCTTAGCTCTGTAATTCTAAGCTGAGAGTTGGTTTATGTGATGGGTAAAATCAAAGTACACTCCTGAAACTTCCAGGAGACCAGGAAGTACTTATGAAGGTCACCAGATAACAAAAAACATCACAACTAAAATAAAGGTGAAGAAGGTTCAAAGTCTTGTTACGAGTTTCTCCTTCAAATCTGAATTTGAGGACTAAAAATATCAGCTTTATATGAATGCAATTTAAGGAGGCCCTAAAGTGATTTACTACATCTCTGACAGTAATAGTAAAACTTCTGTTTAGCTATTTATTCATAAGACACTGTGTAATAAATACACTTTAGAATTCAAAAACTAATAAAAATATACAATAATAATTGATGTATCTGACAAGATTTTTCAAATTTTGATGTTTTTAAAATAAAAGAATATATAGCGATACATAAAACTTCATGATACATCATAACTTAATACTTCTTTTTAGTACTACAATAAATATTGATGTCTCATGGCCAATAGTAACTAAATTTGATGAAGGCCCAAGCCTTGAGCTTTCACTTTCTTGCATATTTCTCACTTTCTTATGCATATACGGTTATATAAAGAAAAGGAGAACTTCTATGACTCACACTTCAATGCCTAGCACTGCATTTACTGTTACACTTGCAGCAAAATTCTCAACAATAATGTTTCTAGTGGATATTTTTGCCATTAATGGATAATCTCACTTAGTTTTATTATTCTTTTAAAGAGCTACTAGATTTTACTTGCTAATAACATCTCACCACACCAGTATTGATATTTATAAGTAAGGTGTCCAGAGTTTCTACCATTTCTTTATGTAAATTTGTTAGTTTTTTGTATGTTATATTGGTCTCATAATTGTAGTTTGGAAGATTTCTTTCTCTAAGGTCAAAACAGTTTAATTAAACACGAAGTTCTGTTTCTGGAAGGCCTAAGAGAATCCTCATGTTTATAAGTAAAATCATATGAGGTATTTTTGAGGCAAGACAAGAGAGATCGGGTGTAAGTCTTTCACAATTGTGCCACTTTATTCCATAGAAATTGGCACTTTTTCTGCAGTCATTTTTTTCTTTTCATAAAAAATCATGTATTTCATTCAGGCTTTCTAACATATCTGCATAAAATTGAAAAAGGCATCATCTAGTATACTTGTTATATTTGTTGTATTATATTTATTATATTTGTTATATTATGTATTATATTATTTATATTATAGATATTTCTTCATTTTTTCCTAGTTTTGTATATTTATATTTATTTCTCCTGGATATTTTAGTTGGTTATCTATTTTAGTGGATTTTTTCAAAATATCAGCTCTTGAATTTATACATGTCGGTAAATACATCTTTATTGTTTGTTTTTTAATTTTGGGGCTGGATGCTGAGTTGTCGACTTTCTTTGTTTTCACTCTTTCTGGTCTATTAGGCTAAATAAATTGTAAGTAATTTTTTGTCTTTAAGACAAAGAATTTTCCTTTCAAGACTCCTTTAGCCATACCCCTTTTTGCTTTGATGCAAGGATTTTTACTCTCCTTATATTTCTAAGTATAAGGTAGCTTAATTTCTGGTACTAATTTTGATGCAAAATTAATGAGTACATTCTTAACATTTCTGTTAGAAAGTTGTTTTCTCTTTTTTTATAATTTTCTGTATTCATGACCTTATAAGCATAAAATGCCACAGAGTATTTTTGTGACCTCATATGAGGTACATTTTTGCAGGTAACTCAGATATGTGGGAAAAAGTATATGCTTGATTTCCTGATTATATATTATTTTACATGCTTTATTGAGCATGTTATTTATATCCTTATATCTTGAATATTTTAAATTTTTGCATATTTGATATACTTTGCTCTTAACAAATCAGGTAAAAGTCCCTGCCACCTTCATTTTCCAGGTAACACTCTTCACCCGAATTCAACCTTGCTGGATATTATTACTTCTTTTGCTTTTTCTTTGCCTTTTTCTCCTGTGTCTTTGTCCGTCATTTTACTTCTAATCTGCCTGTGTTGCTATCTTAAATGCATTTCACTTAAGGAACCTCAGTTGATTCAGTTTTTAATCATTCTGTGCCTACTTTGCTGTTTTACATCTATTTTATGTGTATTTCTTGCTAAGATGAATGTATTCTCTGAGTTTCACCATCATATTTTATGTCCCAATTTCTATTTTCCTTGCTTCATTTGTGTTTTTACCATTCTGTATGATTTGTGCATTTCTTTGCTCTGTACTATGACTGTTTACATTCTGACAGTTTAGAAAGTTCATGATCTTCTATTTTCTGCTTCTCCTTATTTTCAGAAGATTTCAGAGAACATAGCAAGCCACTGATATTTTTGTTCCGTCATTGCATATGTCAAGTGTCCTTTGATATAAAGCATTAGAGTTTTCTGATCTTTCTTATAAGTCACAATGGGGTCTTTAAAATGAATGTGTGATGGTTGGGAGTTTCAGCGGGGCCTAAAGAATGTCACCCCTCAGGACAGAATCACTTTAGACTACTTGGCAGCTCAGCTTTCACACGGACCCTCTCCGTGTTTGTGTATATATCTGCTCATGAAAGGCCCAAGTTAATTAAGGATGTGTGACTAAAATAAGTTTGAAAATCACTGATATAAGTAACCTAAAGCTGCAACTTTCTCTTCAAATAGAAAATACAGAAAGGCAGTACCACTGCTCTTTTAAAATGATACGAGTAGCTTTTCCTCCTTATCTAACATTGGCAACAAATTTCTGATAACTAATCCTTATTTCTGGGAAAAAATAAGACAAATCCCTCCTGATTTCTGAAGCCCAACAATTTCCCTGAGTGATTCAAGTTATACTTTCCAAGTATTAGGAGGAAATCAGTTACCCAGAAAGAAGAATTGAAAAGCATCCACTATCCTAAATTGAGTCTCTTTCATCCCGATATATTCCAGGCTTCACCCAAGGAAGATGCTGGTGAGTCACTCTTTTCTCATTTAAAACAGATATTTCTCCATGATTAATATAAATATCAATCTTGGGGCTTATCCATTCATTCATTCAGATTTACTGAATATCTACTATGTGCCAAACGCAAGAGAAGTAGAAACAAAATGTGAACAAAAGGTCAATGCTGTCTGTCACCAAAAGAAACATGGGTTGACAAGGCAGTAAAGTATCAATTCTATTTAAAGATATGTAGATCATTGTTGGGGTCGAACATTGGAGGGTTCTGTATACTAAATATTAGGCACCTCATACACACACGTGTGTGCAAAGACACACACACACCTAGCCTAGTATCTGATATACGCTAAGCATTAAATAAATAGATGCTTAAAGAAGAAAAGGTGGGAGAGATGGAAGAGAAGGTTTTGAGATCAAACTCAGATTATTTCTTTCAGGGGCAGGTAAAAGTCCATGACAGTTTAAGGAATCTGGGTAAACAGAAAACAACAAATGATGAAAAGCACATTTAATAGAAAGTCCAGGCAGGCGCATGTTAGGAACCTTGACAAAACCAGAGATGTGAGATGACAGATGTCCTCGAACAGCAGTCCGAGGTTACCTGGAAGATGGAAGGACCCGTCAACACCTTTTAGGCAGGTACGTACTATGATTGAAGCTATGAGGTTATTGTGCAAGCAGCATTTCCTAATCAGATATTGAAGTTCCCCAGACTACTTGGGAAAACCAAAGGGGTAGCATGAGAGCTCTTAAAGTTGCACTAGTGCTACAACTTAGTTACCACCAAAGACTTGATAGGAAGAATCACTCATAGAAAAAAATGTACTGTTCATCTTATACTCAATTTCTGTACATGGAATGATTGACAATAGAAAATATGGACATTAAATGAGGGATAATAAAAGATAACTAAATACACCTGAAGGGTTAATCGAGCCAATTTCATAAATTAAAAAAATAAAAAGCAAAATTGGAATGACTTGTATACATTTCCAATCGACACCATCATTTGGAGAATTAACTGCCCGGTGACATCCTCAGTCTACTTCGACATCTTCGTCGTCCTCCCTTTCCTGACCCTACTCTAGCTCTGGAAGTTCCCCAAGGCCTACTTATTGCACATACTGTTCTTTGAGAATTTACTAAATTACACATTTATTCTCCAGCTGGTCTGCGAAATTCCTGCGAGCAACAGTCTTATCATTTTGTTTCTCAGGGAGGCATGTGCAGTCAACAGTAGATAGAAAGATGCTCAAAATTTAGGCCATCTTTCATGAAGAAAAAAGCTTATGTACTGATTCAGTTTCATTAGCACCTAAATTTCAAGACCAGCCACCCTCTTTCCTTTTCCTCATGGTGTACTACAGAAGGTTAGCCCTGCAGATGGACAAGCTTTACAAATGTCGCTGGATTTACAGTTATTTCTACTCAAGAGTTTTAGTTATACCTCTAAACACTCTTTTAGAATCACAGCTTCTCAGATTTAATGAGGACAAATCTTCTGCAAAATAATCATTCGACACACTACAACGTTCATTTTAAGTTTCTAATAAAACTTCTACTAACTTTTTGATGGTGAAAAGGAACTGCTTCATCTTAATCTATCTCCTCAAATATAGTTACCTCCACTCCTCAACCCCTGAATGTGAGCAAAACTTGATTTTATTTTGTCAAGGACTTAGAAAGAATCTGAGAAAATTTATAAACATATTTATACATGAAAAAACACTCTTCCACTTGAGATTCTCTTTTTGAAAGTTAGGCATTTATTGAGAAAAGAATGAGGATCGCCTTTCAAATAATCTTTTCTAGCTCGCACACACACAGACACACACGCACACATGCACACGCACAGTTCATTGTCTATGCCCCCTTTTTCAGACTTCTTGTTTTAAATTTTGCATTGGGTATATGAATTTGAAAGTTAGGTTTAGGGTAAGGATTAGGTTTAGGGTTAATGTCAGGGCTAATATTTAGATTAGGACTATAATCAGGCATTAGGATTATGTTTAGAAGTCGGGCTAGGCTCAGATGAGAGCTAGGCTTAGGTGAGGTTAGACCTAGAGCTAGGTTTAGGGCTACATTTAAGGTTAAAGCTAGAATTTAGGCTAAATTTAAGATTAGACTTAGGTTTTGTTTTGGAGTTAAATGTAAGCCCGATGTTGATTTTCAAACTTGGATTTTATTGGGAACAATGTTATGACTAGGATAAGCAATAGGTTGGGCTTAGAATGTGAAATTGAGTTCTCAGAAACAGTTTCTTCTTTTCTAAAATGATAAATACATTTAGTTTATAGTGCATCAACATGGAAAATGTATGCATGCAACTCTTTCAGTAAATTCCACATTTAATTGGAAAACAACATAATTTTTCTTCTTGATGTTGCACACAGAGGTCTAAATTCTTTTGGCTTAGAATAAAGCAAAGTTTGAGATGATTTGGTTAATGTGATTTAAAACAAACAAAAAAAACCCATTTATTTCTAGTCAATCCTAATCCATTCCAAAATAAGCATTAACTAAAAACTGTGTGCTGTACATGGAATCATGCATTAGGATGTTTATAGGAAAATATATTTCTATTGCATGGTCCTTTTCCTAAAAGAAATTACCATCTCTAATTAGTCAGACAAGTAATCTGAAAGTTGTGAATGACTGAAGCAATACGTGTACAGGTATAGTGTGTCTGAGATTATCACTGGCGAAAGATAGAACAAGAATGAGCACTGTTGAGGTCCTAGATGGTTTTTCAAAGCAATGATTTTTTTTCACCTGGGCCTTAAAAACTAACAACAATTTAGAAAGGCAGTGAAAGATGACTATCGCAAGAAAAATAGGCCTTAGGTTGTTAAGCAGAAATGACCATTTCGTGTCCAGGAGTTGTTGGACAGATCCAGCAGCACATGTTGCATTTGTTACAGGATAGTGGTGAAAACACTTGCATTGTTCTGTGAAGGTGGATGATAAGGGACTTTGAAATCCAAGCCAAGGATATTGAACTGTGTGGCATACAAAGTATGTAGTTACAGATAATTTCTCAGTAGAGGATTAACGTGTTTATAATCAGTGGACTAACTGTCAGCATTACAATCTGAGAAATGAACAAAGAATTGGAAATTTAGGAATCTGAGAAAAGGACACCCAGAAAATACTTCTGTCAAAGGTTAAAATTAATCAGAATTACTTGATGTGGAATTAAATAGAGAGCGGAATGGCTGCATTTCTATCAACTCCCTAACTGGAGGGAGAAACAGAGAGAAGGTAGTTCACATAGTGCAGTTGGAGAGAAGGAATAGCTCCTAATGTTCCATAACTACAATTGGCGACAATTAATTTGATATTTCCAAATAGCTAGTAGAGGGAATTTTGAATGAAGAAAGGGTAAATGCCAACTACTCTGATCCGATCCTGGCACCCCACTGGAAAGAGGTAAGTAACGAATGAACAGAAAGATGAAAGTTCTCTTTTTAGCTCTTCCTTTTTGGCTGGACAGCAAGATTGTTTGTTCTCTTGTGAACTGAAGATGAAATATAGGAAAAGAATGACTATCTTTATGTGTTGTTGCCTTTGAACTTCACAACACTTCACGTGTGGGATACAGGGAAGCAGAATAGTCTCCGTGCTACACTGGAGGAAATTATTTCTACATCATTGCCCTTGTCTTCCTTTTTGACCTTTACTTCCTTATTTTTTTTTCTGGTTATAAAAATAATACATGTTTACTACAGAAAAAATATTAGAAACAGAAATACTAGGCAGAAAATAAAAACAAACTATTCTAATGCAAAAACAAAGAAAACAAAACATCTCCCCAACTAACTGGATGGGAAGGATGACACAGAAAAGAACTGCACACTGTGTATGACAAGGGGCGAGGTAGGATGACTGACAGAGATGAGGGCTTCGCTTGGATTCACCTGATATGCTCACCTGGATTTATCAGTTCTACTCTTTCAGTGCACAGCAAATTAAACCTGGAACTCAAAGTACAAGGAAAGAAATCAAAAACTTCTTTGATGGTTCAGAAAATTCATTTAGATCAAGGATGCACACTCCCATCACTCTGCTCACAGCCTACACTCATGTTACACAATTTGGGGGACTAAGAGGTATTCAGTCAGTGATTGTGTAGTACGTTTTCCTTTTGGATCCCGCAAAGCTGATACGGAATAGCACTAGGTTTACTTGTGCTTTCACTTTTGTGCATTCACCAGCTCCTTAGTATCACATCCTCCTGTGTGCTGGGAGAGTATGCATGAGTGTGTGTGTATGTGTGTGTGTATGTGTAGAGGATTAAAATACCGCACACCCTCCATGAGCAACAGTGATGGGAAATGACCTTTTCTTTATTCTGAATTTAAACTGAAAGTAGTAGTAGTCTGAACCTTTCTCGCGAAGCCCCACCTCCAGGACCTCACTGAATCCTTCCCTTGTTTCGGGTTGTGGCCACCAGGAGTCCAAACTACCTTCTCTCGCACTTAAGTTTCTCAATTCAGGGAAAAGCTGGAGGCAGGAACAATATTGTTCTGTCAACACCCCTTGAACCCTAGTGAGGATGAAAGACTCCACAGCTCCTTTTTCGTTCTTTGGGACAGTTGGACACTGTTTTGCTTTTCTTTAATACAGATTTATCCTAGGGCTTGTTCTTTTCAATGCAATCCAGTCGGTCACACCCATTTGGAAGAGAGGAGGGCTCTGGTCAGGGCTGCTCTGGCTTACTGTGAGCCTTGTTCCATTCTTTTTTAGAGGCTGCCAAATGTGGGACAATGGGTGTGTCTTGTTGACATCCTGTGGTTCATCAGATATGTAGTATCACTCTGCGGGGCAACCTCTTCAGAAGCCTGCAGCTGTGCCGGGAGGCCCAGGTCAGCATGGCTGACAGGAAGCTAGAGCTCAGATTCACATGTGGCTCATTTAGCCAATATGCTTGTGGGAAATGTGAACACAGGCACGCTTGACTTGTGGTTGCAAATATTTGCCTATCTCTTCAAACCACAATTTATCCCAAAGAAATGACTATGTTAGTGAGACATTTAGATACAAGAACCACACACAAAATGGATTTCCTGGGATGTTTCTTATTTTCTAGCCATACCCCATTTTTTATTTGGCTGTATGTGAACCACAGAGCCACTTTCAAGAATCAGTTAGGGAAGCAGTTAGGGAACATTGGTGTGTAGTTAAAATGCATATTCCACGCAAGGAAGGCCCAGAAGATATAATTTTAAACTAGAGGAGTCAAGGATTACTTTTCTACTCAAATACATTATCTCACATACCCATACCATATCTTCAATTGCAGATTTAAATGTTTTAGCAACTTCATCTGATTAAATATGAATCTCACCGAGGTGGTTAGACTTCATTCACATGTGAGTAAGAAGTACTTCAATGAGATTTACAGTCATTTCTCTCTTAGTACTTGGAAATCCCAGGAGATGACCATGAATGAGGGAAGGCGAGGGATACGCTTCATTCTGAAATTTAACTTGAATGAATAAAAATAAAATCACACTTTATTCATAAGCAGGACCCACTGAATCTCTTTAACATGAAAAATAGACTCAGAGGGAGAAATGTGCAAATCAAACTTAGAAAATGCTTAAAAATTGCTAAGTGTTGATGCAAGGTATGAGGGTGCATTGCACTACTTATGTAAACTTTGTGTTGACTTTAGTTTTTCAGAATTTTGAATAGTGAAATCTCATTGATTTCGTCAGCTAGTGGTAAGCACCATTAATGCTCATTTTTCTTTGAGCAAGAAGAACTAGTTATTATGGAGGGGAAGAAGATAGGGTTAGAGAAACAGAAGTGAAATACAACAGGTATCTAAGGGCCAGCAACAAGCAGGTGGGAGGGAAGAAAGGAAATCGAAATGAACATGAGAGGGGGGAACAGAGAACACTTCCATAATGTGTCATTTTGGTCAAAATTCCTGCCTGTGAATTTTCTGCCGTGGTCTGAGTTGGCTGAGGTTCAAGTTCATGGGCAACATCTTGGTTCTGGGGTTGAATTTCTCAGGTTTCTTGATTTATCTTGCCTTTTCAGTCTTTGCAAGGCAGGAGCTGCTTTCCTTCATCAGTGATTTTTCCTTCATTAAAAAGAAGAAAATATTTGAGTTTTCTGTTCCTCCTCGTCTGTCAGTTCTGACCTGCATTTCTGAGGTTGCCCTATTTGATAATGATGATGATGACAGTGATGAAGACGATGATAGGAGCCACCTTCACCGAATGCTGAGTAGAGGCAGGTTGTTATGCAAGGTGTTTTTCACGTCATTACTTCGAGTTTTATAAACGAGACACCTGAGGGTCACAGAAGTTAGGTAATCCACCCAAGGTCACATGTAATGAGTTCCAGAGGTGAGATCTCAGTCCATAACTGTGCCATTCTAAATCCTCCTGTCTTCAAGGTAAATGCATAATTTGAGAGAAAAGTTTAAAATGAGAGAAGCCAAGGGCCACAAACATGTGTTACCTGCTTCATTGTAAAAACACTTAACATTTCTATTAATTTCCACAATAAAAGGTATGTCAATAACTTGACAAAAATCAGAAAGAAATCTTAAGGATTTCAGAAAGGCAAGAGTTAAAACGGTTTCCACAGCTCCTCCTGTTAGTTTTGGTTGTATTGACGCTACCTCAGGGTGGTGGCAAAAGGGACAAGGAGTCATACTGGACAGAGATAACCCGCCTTGCCAACTATCTTCACCTCGATTTGTCCTCCTGTAAAGTGGGCTGGGAAAACCTTGTTCACCCCTCCCTAACCTAAGGAACTGCCCAGAATAGGGGACAAGGACAACGGCTGTGAGATCACTCCCCATCTTTGTAAACAAACAAGACCAGGCTTTAACTGCTGTTGCTATCAGTGATTTTAGGAAACAGAAATCGGCAGCAGTTTGCACCCTTTTCATATTAACAAAACATTTCTTATTTATTTTTCTAATATACACACCTCAAAATCATTAGAACTTCCTAAATTATATATTTTTTGAATTCCATAATTATAAAATCTAAACTTAACTTTAGTCCTTCTGGTTCAGTTCAACTACTTCCAAACACAATGAAAACAGGAATTATATACACATTAATTAATTTTGTAAGTACCAGTATTGTTTTTTGACTAGAGAATACAAAAATTATAGAAAACTATTGTCTCTGGTTATTTCATCAGATCTTATTGATGGGCAAAATCAGGCAGAGCTCCCTTGAATTCTGGATTTTATGGACCACCGATTTATTCTATAGATTTTTATTAAAATTTATCCAATATTACACAAACTTAAAGGTCATTACACAAGCTTACAGACCACAATACACTGTGCCTTTTGCTTATGACAGTAAGCAATGTAAACAACCACATAGATGCAGCATTAAGTCACAACTACATAAAATTACTGTAGTACCTAGTGTACGTGTTACTGTTTTAAATTTGGGTTATTAGGTTCTTGTTTTTAAGATACCATTATTCCTCTGGATTCCCATTCCCCTCCCCCTTTACCCTCTTCTTGTTCCCTTAGACCTTTTGTCTATTAGCTTATATCTAACTCTTTGCCTCTGTGTATCTATTGTTTCCCCTTTTCTTTTGTTTGTATTTTGCCTCACTCAAATGAGGGATACCATATGGCAAAATTATCCTTTAAAATTGATGGAGAAATTAGATATTTCCATGAAAAAGTCCAGCCCACTGATTTTTTTAATACCATGAATGTATCCCTCTGTGTGTGTGTGCATGTGTGTGTATGTGTGTATGTAATATTCTTGCACACATCCACACAAACTTTCCACCAGCCATCAACTGGTGGAAAGCCATTTTGTAAAAGAAAGGGAAACACCCCATAAAATATTACCAGAATAAAGGAAGATAGTTCTTAAACTGCAATCTATTTGACCCTGTTCTAACCCTCAACTCCAACCCCGAAGTTTTCACAGTTGATTGAAAGCCTGCCTACACACACTGGTCCACGGATGAGTTTTGGAAGTCAATGCACATGTGGCCACATGAACCATGAACTGCCTCCGCCCATACGAGGTTCTGACCACACCTCACCTAGAGACCTTTCTTACATTGTTGTGCTTTCTTAAAAAGGTCTGTTTAACCTGGTGTGACTGTTTGGATTCAGAGAAAAACTTGTTCGATCGTGTGTTCTTTGGGCTGTCTGACCAGTTAGCAAGTGTGGTACATCTCAATTTAGCTGTTATTGTCCAAATCAGAGGAAGGGACCACTTTTCAGGGTTTTGTCTTTGTGTTTGCTTTGTGACATCTTCCTTTTTATTTAATAAAATGGATAGAGGCAATATTACTTTCTCACAAAAAAGACATGGAATAAATCTTTAATGTACAGTGTCTTACTTTGATTTCTTTCATTTGAAAATAGAAGACATTTAACACATGAAATTATTACTCAGTAGTTCATGGTTTTCTCCTAATATTTTCTCATTTATTTTGGAAGCACATTCTCTGAGAATAATGTTGTACTATAGTCTTAACATACAACAAATCATCCATCCCTTGGTGCTATGCGAAATTTGAGCTTTCCAAAGAATAAAAAAGAATGATTTAGTTTGGAGGACAATTCAGACTTCCCGTAGGAAAATAATTCATAGAGGAAATCAAGTACTTTGAACAAAATTGAATAAAGTCATCCGATTAAAAATATATTTCAGTAAATGTAAGGTATAAAAATATTTTTAAAAAATGAGAAAATAGTTCTAAAATTATGCATTGTTCCCCATTTCACATTGTCACGCAAACGTACAAGGGGGCATCTTTCTTTCTGTTCCTCTGAGCACGTTCAGAAGGGTTCCATACTGAGACATTTCTTATCACATGTGTCCAGTCCCAGAAGTCATGCCCCATAGCCATTCTTCTCTGCCTCTAAAGTAATTTGCAGAATTGGGTGTAGTCTGGTGTATGTGATTCTTCATTATTCTCTATTCCAAAAGGTCAAAGCATAATATGGAAATTCTTGAACTTGAAAGAGACTCTCAGCCTAGATATTCAGCTCTGCTCAAATTAAAACATCCCAAAATACCGTTTATTCTTCCAAAGGCAAAGGCTGATATTAAGCCCAAGGGAGGAGGAATATCTTTTAACAAGATTTTGAAATTGTCCTAACTTAGTCATTAAAGTTTGCCAAGTTTCAACAAGATTCCTTTAGAACAAAGAAACGAATGCTTTGCTATATGACTTCACTGGCTGTAAAGAGATAAATTATTTTACCTAAGTGCAAATATTCACAGAGTTTCCTACTATTTAACAAACCCTACTGAGTCCCCCCCCCCGGAAAATGAGCCTAAGTTTATTTGTCCAGGTTTCACCATGTTTTATCAGTCACCAGCAAGAATTTCCTCAAGTCCTGGGGGAACAAGAGAAAACACAGGCACACAGCACAACTTAAGAAAAACTAGAACTAGAATGCACTGCTAATGACTCAATACGAAGAAATGGATCCATTTGTACAAAGCCCCACAACATGATAAATGATGCTATGAGCTCTACTCCAATACATAGGAGGAGTGATTGAAAAATATAATGAAGGTTTAGATTTTTTAAAAAATATTGTATAGTAAATGACACACTGCAATTAATGCCCCTAAAAATACTCCACCTCACTTTGACAAACACACTCATCCCACTATTCTTACCACTTTCTGAAGTGATTCTGGAAGACCTCTTTCATGAGTGTCTTTCACTACTCTGCTGGCTGCGTTGATGCCCTTAATCAATCCAAAATGTTTACCATTCAGAGTCATTTTGATTTTGAGGAAGAGCTAACAGTTGCTCGTGAGTGAGGTGAATGAGGGGGATGAGGCACACTGTAATGCTTGCATGGGCCTGTCTTCTGTTGGATGGCATTCAGCAGCATCATTTGCTATATTTTTGATCATACCTCATAAAGAATCTCATGGAAGAGGACTTCTAGAATGTCTCCAGTCCAGAAAGGGGCAAGAATGATGATAAGTATGTTCAAAGTGAAGAGTTTTTGGTTTTGTTTTGTTTTGTTTTTGAGAGGGAGTAATGGCAATGTGCCTTTTACTATAATAATTTTTTATTGAAACACTGGCTGTATATTTTGACCATTCCTTGTACAAGTAATTGCTGTTCTTTGGTACAAAAGCTTATCAAGGGCTCCTACTTCAGATAAAGGACATGAATGAAGTCCTTCTGAAGCAGGATATTCTTCTTCTATAAACTTTTCTATAACATAGTAAGAATATTAATTTTGGATTGCAATTAATAATATGAAATAATAATTATTTAGAAGTTCAACAATATTATCAATACCTTTCAGTGGTATTTTAGCATAATTATAGAAGTTATCTTGCATTTCTCCCACCCATTAGACTATTCAAAACTTGGTAGACTTTGACTTTTTTTTAAGTATATAGAATCATCACCATTTTTGGACGGGATTTGTTGGTATGAATACAGAGATAGATACAACTCGACATAATAGACCTTTGTATATAAATGGTAGCAGATCAACAAAATCCACAAATAACAAACCATAATTTACAAGGTCTCGAATTCCAAGCCCTCATAAGAACATGAGCCAATGTAAAGCAACTTACAACATCTTATTTGTTCTGTGCACCTCACAGTAGGGTCAACACATAGCAGAACCTTAGTGCCCACTAAATTGCAAATTCTGTAATGATAAGTTCTTCAATGATATTGTAAGCCATAGCAAAGGGCCAAGCAGACAATGAGATTTATTAAATATATATTATATAAATGTATTACTGAATAAGCGAATGAACCAATGATTTGAACTAGCTAATTGGAGAGAAGCAGACTTCTGGGGGAGATACTGTCATGGAGGCAGGTGTTAGGTGGAAATGAATGCGTGGCAGGTGGACTGAGTGTTAGAAGCCACAGGAAGCCATTAAATACTCTTCAGGGAAAAGAGAATTGTTATTTGAGAAATATCTTGGTTTTATTTTATATGATAGGATGGAACAAGGCATATGTCAATTACATCCGTAAGCTTTAAGTCAAAAAAAAAAAATAGGTGCAGAATACGATCTTCCAAGTGATTCCCACTTCTCCACCTCTTCTTTTTACCTTCTACAATACTACTGAAATATCTTCTTAGCTTAAGTTCGTCTGCCTTCAGTGTCAAAGAACAAAACTTAAAATCAGACTCCAGTCACTTGCCAAACTCATCTCATTTGCCAAGAGCATCTTAGCTTGGTTCTCTCTCCTCCAGTCTATTCCACACTTACCATTACATTTATCTTCCTAAATCCAAAGTATTTCTTCTCATCCATATAATTACAAAAATGCACCTGTCACCTAGTTTCTAACACAATATGATAAGTCCTAAAATCTGACACAGAAGGCTACACAGACAGTTCAGTAAAACAAGCCCTATACTAGTGTTAGAAAAGAGTTTAAACCCATGAGATGCAGCCACTTCACAAGAGTTTCCTCGATCGAGAATCAAACTGGACCAAATCTCCTAAGGACCTCTGTAACTTAGCAGTGTGTAAATTCTTTGATTTGTGTCTAAGGATGCTCTTTGGGACCCTCTACCACAGCGTGTCTCAGACTTTACTGTAAATATCACCAGGCAATCTGTTTAAAGTGAAGATTCTGATTTAGTGGAACTAGACTGGAGCTTGGAATTCTGCATTTCTTTTTTTGAATTTAATTTTATTTTAATGGTACATTTTAGATGTACATAGTGATAACATTCATCATAGGAGATCTGTACCTGAACATGACATATCTTGTTGCTTCTTTTCTTCCCATTCCCCTCCCCCCACCCCCTCCTCCTCCCTATTTACAAAAGCTTTGTTTCCATTTTTTCCTTCCATTTCTTATTTCTCTTGTCCTCTGTTCCGTTCCCCCTCCCTTGTTCCCTTTCCCATTTGGATATTTTCTTCCCTTTCCCAATACAATACACTTTAGTCTTTATTTACACTTTAAATTTCTCACACCAGAGAAACTATGTGGTATTTAAACATGTGTGTTATTTCACTTAAGAGTATGGTCTCAAGATACATTCATTTACCTAGGAATATCTCAAGCTTATTATTCTTTATGGCAGAGTAGTACTCCACTGTATTAAAAAAAACACATTTTCTTTATCCATTCTGCTGTTGATGGGCATTTGGGTTGTTTCCAAGATTCGGCTATTACAAACTGTTCTGTATTTCTAATGCACATTCAGACTACTCTGCTCTTCTTGGTCCTTGGACCACACCATGTAGCGATTCAAGTTGCTAAAACAACATCTAGTCTTCCCTTTAAAACATTTTTGACTCTATCAGCCAACTCTGAATGTCCTCCTACCCACATTGACCTATCGGAAACTGTCATATTTTCCATAATTGTGTTCATCATGGTTTAAATGTTGGCATCTCAGTAGAAATCATATTCGTCCAATCCTATACCCGGAAAAGAACTGACTTGCTTTTCCTGGTTCCCATAGTTCTTTGTGATTGCTTATAGCATCATGAAAACCTTGTGTCATAGTGTTTTGTCTCCTTTCCTCTCTAGATTGTAAGCTTCCTGATGATACAAACGATAGCTCTCACCTTTGACTAAGAAGGAGGAAGAAGAGCACTCTGGGAGAGGGAGGTGCATGGCACACTAGTAAGTGTCAGTGAAATTCAAACCTAGTTCATCTGTCCATGACACGTTTCCATTATACAAGGAACTATAACGAGGCATGGCTGTACCATTAAAACAATGTGACACATTGCTGGCTTTCCAACTATGTTTACATTTAAAAGTGGAGACATAGCAAAAGGTATTACATTCCTATTCTTTTTTTTTTTTTTTGCATCCATGACTTTAAGGTGTTGGAAGGAAGCCCAGAAACAGAATCTCCCTTCGCCTGAAATTTAAGAGGTTAGGAGTCATCCAGATCAGTGGAACAGGGAGTGGGCCAGTCAGGGAATAAGCTTCCTCGTTCAACCGAGAGACCTGCACGTGCCATTGGCTCAGGACCTAAATAGTTCTTGAGACACACGTATAGTGATGCAGTATAGCCAAATACCCTGGTTTCCTTATATTTGGCACATTGCCATATATAAAGATGAAAGACCATGTGCTATATTTTTAGCATGATGCCAGTTGCGTCTAAAACACTAAGCTATTAATTAGGGTAACTCATGTCTTGCAAATCATGTGAAACTATGTTGCATTTGTAACTCATCTTTACCCCATGATCTATCTCTTTTGCAATATATTTTATTGCTTGGAATTTACAAGGCCAGGTCCCTGCATGGCTGGTGCAACTGCACACATCAACATGTCTGCCTTTGATCATCAAAGGGCAAAAATTCAAGTCAGGCATCGGTCATTTGCCAAGCTTGTCTGGATTGCCAAGTGCATCCTCACTTAGGTTCTCTATGCTCCAGTCTATTCTACACTTTGCCACTAGATTTGTCTTCCTAAATTCTAATTATTTTCCTCTTGTTTATATAACCAGGAACCTTGAACCCTTTTCCACTGACCAATGTATCATGCTACCTTAAGTCTGGCATTGAAGGCTGTAAACCTTGAGGGTCTAGAGCTTGCATTTAGCGCACGCAGAAAACAATGTAAGATACACCTGTAACAATGTCAGCTTATTCTTGGACTTGTAAGACCGAAATTTATGTCTACAATTTCCTTAAATCAAAACATTATTGACTGTTGTGACCAAGATTTTTTCCAGTTACAGCTGTTGTTCCAACAGCTACTATAGCCCTGATCCAAGGAAAGTCTTGTTAGTTTTCACAAAATAAGCAATAAAACTTTTCCCACATCTTTTAAATTTCTCTTTTGCATCTGAGATCGTGCCTCTTTGGGCATAGTAGTAAATGTAGTAAATGAATGTAGTAAATATGCTTTTAAGTGGAAAAGAATTTTGCTATCTCTTTTGGTTCCCCCTGAATTCAACACACGACCTGAAAAAATAAAAGCTGATGCAGGCGCACCTAGAAAGTAACTGCCCATGAAGTAAAATCACCATACTGTAAGATCTTTTGCATTTTCCCCCCAAAGCATGACAGTTTATAACAGCCAATTCTCACAATCACTCTGCGAGGTGAGCAAGAGTAGCAAGAGTATGTGACACTTTGACCAATGGATCAGTATGTAAACTGAGTCCCCGTAATCTGCCCAAGACCCAACACAACAAAACAAAAGTAATAAAAGTTTCCCTTGTTCTTTACTGGTACAGACACTAGCACGACTGTGCCCCTCACTCACTCCCCCAGACTTTAAGACAATAAGAGATGAAGAGGAAGTCAATGAAATGCTAATTAGAAGACCTGGAAGGAGTCACAAATTCTAGAAATGATAAAATGCCTGTGAAGGAACACAGGTATCTCGGCTGGTGAGATAATTGTGGGAATTAGTGAATAAGCGCTTACTGAATAGTCGTTGGAGACCAACAAGAAACAGAAAGTACCAGCATCATCCGATCTTACAGTGGAAGCCTAAATCCTCAATTCATCTTTCTAACTTTATTACAGAAATGTTCATTAATAAGCAGCCTGAGATGACAAAATGTCCAGGATCTATAGTTAATAAACACATATTCAGATCAAGTTGCTTTGAATGTAAATCACTCTTTGATTATTTCCTCAAGTGATGACTAACATTGGTACTCTAAAAATAAAACCCAAGGAATATACAAAGATAAAAGAGCGTCAAAGCATAGATAGGTTTGTAGATTTGCTTCCCGAAAATGTATTGCAACTTTTGCAGGTATGCAATTTCTGATATGTAAAATGAGACTTGTATTAGTTTTTAAAAAGTTAATGCACATGAAACTATTATGCTTTGCCTGCCAGGTGGCCAGTATTCAATGGATGTTAACAAGGCAGCGTCACATGTATTTGTGACGTTATTCTATGTGTTTGTGAAGCTGAATCAGCGCTATCCATCGATGGCACAATACTAGAAAGAAAGAACCAGATTTCAGTGAATTTTACCCCCTTGCCCTGTCCCAGAATTGTCAGATAGGCAGCATCGAAGAGTAGACAAAGCCCCTTTGTTTGGCTTTTTCTAAACAAAACAAGAAAGAGGGTCCATTGTAATCAGCAAAGGAAATTAAAACCTGAATGGCACCCAAGCTAGGAAAAGCACCTGCCATAATTACTCATTGTAGTGGTGTCTTCCAGGAATTCTTTAAAATGTTTACTCCAAAATCAATCTGGGCTTGGGGGAGATCAGAGACAGGTCAGGAAAGCAGGCTCTTAGGGTTTGGGGAGGTGATAAAGAGACTGAGGAAACAAATGAAACTGTGGTTACTGATGAGCCTGGCCAGCCTGCTTTAAGACACGCTGCCAATGAGAAAGTGGTCCCTCTCATGGTTGCCAGACAAACCCTTCAATGGCAATAAAAGAATTGTTAAAGCAAGATTTACAGCTAGATTGTCTAAACTTATTTTTCATTCTCCTTGAAAGTCCTCTTTTTTGTACTTTTTGTTACAAGCAACTATTAACTTTTCTCCCTTAGTGTGTAGTATATACTGCAAGTAGATAGCTAAAATTTCTAATTGACTCTTTAACACAAATTCTGGAGAGATTAAGTAGCTTGTACAAGTCATATATGTAACAACACAGAGCATATGCATCCAAACTTCCTGCTTGCCTGGACTGCATGGAGTAGAATTAAATTAGTACACTTAAACTGTCTTAGGTTGCATACAAAAAAAATAGTAGAAGTAGTGTAATGAGTAACAAAACTGTCTTTATTTTTTACATTTTTATTATAGCACAGGTCTATCTAACCCACAGGTTGCAAGTTGGACATGACCGACACAGGGTAACATAATCATACCCAAACAGTACGCAGTATTATTTGCACTAATCTCCTCCAAGAAGGCTTGAAGTTTATGGGCCTACAATTGAAGGTCAAAGAAATTCCAAGAGATAAAAATGGCAGCGAGCACTGGAGAATCTCCATCTCTGTCTCTTTCTCTGTCTCTGTCTCTCTGTCTCTCTGTCTCTCTCTCTGTCTCTCGGTCTCTGTCTCTCCCCCTCTCTCTCACACACACATACACACAAACACACACAGAAGCACAATCTCACACAGACACAAAATTCGTGCTTCGTGTGACACCCTTTTGTGATTTCTACTCCTATTTCAAATATTCCTTTGATTTTTATCTCAGCAAGATTCTCCACAGAGAAATATCTGAAGGAAAAGGAATTACTCCTCCGGTAGGAAAGAATTGCAGCGATGGCCATAGTGTGTAGAGGTGACCCTGGGGAGGGAGCAGGAACACTTCTAGCTGGAATTAAGGCCATGTGGGTGGTGCAGACATCCAACATAGAGAAGCCCCATCCACTCTGAGGCCAGAGGGGGCCACAAACAATGTCCACTCTTCCCTAGTGGTTCCCCCCCGTTATCCTACCTGATCAGTTCCCAGGGGCTTCAACTCCACCATGAAGCCCTTCAGGCATCTCGAGGCATCTCTAACTTTACAAGAGTTAAAGTACTTCGCAGCCAGCTTTTCCCAAGTGAAGTTGTTTCGCGCTGCTTCTGCCACTTCCTCCAATTTCAGAGATTGCAGAGTGCATTGTCAGTATCTCATGTCATGGCAACATTCTCTACTAATTCTTAAAATATGGCCTGTACTTGATAAATAAGTACAGATAATAGAAATCTGAGGCCTATATCCAGTGGTCTTGTAGCTAATTTAGTAACTCTTCCCATATTTCCTTGAACATAAACAAAGGCAAGTCAGCAGGAACCAACCAGAAGTATGTGACCAAATCTATTTGATGGCTGAACTTGTTCTTTCCAAATGGAAAACAATCTCGAATTTCTGCTAGCTATCCTTTCCATTCTCCATATGTGCCAGTGATTTCTGCATTCACATGCATATTCTTGACCTCTGAATGGATGTCAGGAAACATTCCACGAAACAAAGACTTGCCAAGATACTTTTAGGTGCTGCAAGAGTAAGATGTAGCACTATGTTAAAGCAAAGAATTTACCCCAGAGGCTGCTTCCATCTTTATTCACAAAGTTGCATATAGAGATGAAAAATCCTACCCAGGCAATGATTAATGCCTGGGTCCGGCAAGAACACAAATTTTGCACTGATCCCAGGCATTTGCAATTGAGCATGCTCTTAGAGGAAACCAATCCAACTCCCAAAAGAAATCACCCTCTGAGCGATTCTTTCATCAAAATCATAGCCTTCTTGTATCCAATTCAACAATAATCTGTGTAAATGTGGCAGGGCTCTCAAGATCTGAAGATTGTGATGTAGGCTTTCTTTCACTTAAATTGGTAGTGAATAAGTCAGTCCACTGAATACGTGAGAGAGTTAACAATGGAACTCAGATCCTCAGAACTTACCACTCCACACTAATCTCCACTTGGTTCTGTTAATACTTGTCAGCCTCCTGAACACACCTCCACGGACTCCCGTGTTGTGTTCTGGAGCTCTGTTGGTGGCGCCCCTAACACTTGTGTGAACACATCTTTTTGAATATCAAAAATATTTACTAACTTCTTCAAGATTTAGACAAATTATTGCAAATTTACTTGTTGCCAAACTGTACTCTGAATTATCACATTAGGACCCATTTGAATTTTAATGCACCTTCAGCAAAATATTGTCAGGTCTAGGCTATCAGGCGTCAGGAAAATTATTTTTGCAAAAGCTTTGTTTGGAAAAGTAACATTAACTATATGTATTACTAATCAAAATAACTATTATTTTTCTATACAATGAAAACTAACTGCAGTTTTAAGAAAAAATTAGCCCACCTGGGGTTAGGCCTGTTGCAACTATTAGCCTGTACATTTAACTCTTAATCAGTCAGGAGGCTGAGCGCGGAGCATGAAGACCACTACAGGCTTTAAAAGGTAACATTAGTAGTATATGATCTCTGTCTGCCTGAGGAAAAAAAATTACAGGAGATTATACAGAAAGGAGAGGAAAGAGAGAGAGAGAGAGCAGCTTTCTGATGTCTTCTTTAGAGATCTAGTGACACTGGACTCGAGTCCACAAAACTAATGATTTGTAAGGAACCCATTTTGCTAATGTCTGGACTTTGAGTTTGCCACCCACTACAGCACTCCTAACTGTCTTACACCCACCGGCGTGTGTGAGCTGCCCCGCCCATGTGTGTACCTGAGCACAGATCCCCAGCACTGTTTTGTGTACAGCCGGCCCACTGTATCCACTTGTCCCACATCTGATGATCTACCTTGGGGATCCAAAAAATTGCACCTTTCCTGAATGTATGAACTTTTTACATTCTCATTATTTCCTAAAAAAATACAATATAACAACTATTTACATGCTGGTAAAACTTGTATTGGGCATTACATGTAATTAGAGATGATTTAAAGTGTACTGGAGAATGTGGTTAGATTATATGCAATGCTGTGTCCTTTTGGATATGAAATTTGAGCATCCTTGGATTTTGGCATCTGTAGAAAATCTTAGAACAGATCTTCTACAGATACTGAGGGGAGATGACTGTATATATAAAATGAAGGTGAATATAAACACATATACAAATACTAAAATATATAATAAAATACATTTTATATGTGTATATGTATTCATTTTAATATGTCCGTATGATTAAACATGGCCCTCTTTTACTTTTTACGCCCAGACAGTATAAGTCAACCCACTTGTGCTGACAATAGTGCACTTTTTCTCTTTTGTATTAAAACTGAAAAAACAGCAAAGTAGTTGTATAGAAAGAATGAAAAGTGAAAGGGTCAGCTGCGTTTGAACCGGTCCACAACTGTTTGTGCTGGCATCATATGGCCCTGAAGATTTTTCCTACTTTCTGGAAGCATTCCAACATAAAGCGTTTTTCTGGTTTTCCGATTCACATAGGAATCTAACCACCTGTGTATGCAATTGAATTGGCTTTAACTTTGAGCTTGGTCCCTGAACCAGACCTGGCACCTGCAGAAGAAAATACCAGGGGCTAAAATACAGCAAGCAGGGCCACCAAATAGTGTAATATCCTCCCACTGTGGCTCATGAGGGATGCCGTTTCAGAGTATGCATTTCATCTCACGAGACTCCAGACAACAGAAGAGCTAGACAAAAGGAAAACATGCAACGGAGTCATATTTATATTGCAATCTTTCCAACATTTCAGAAGGGAATGGTTTACAGATGTATACCCTCCAATGACATCTACACATCTATTGTTTTCTTAACCTCCTTCCCCAACTTATTACAAGATTCTTTTCATGCAATAGGTTACAAACTGCCCCGTGCTTCTCTGTGATAAAGAACACATGTCCCTTCTGATTACAAGGAAACACACGATGAGCTATAAGACGGGCCAAGCATTAACGTAAAGTCGGCTTCAGAAAACGGAATACTTTTATGATTACTTAGGCACTTGTATTTTCATGCCACAAATTCTTCCCTGTCTGAAACACACCACTTAACCCCGTCTTAGAACATTGAGCTGCTAATTTACACAGTTTTCTGGAAGGAGATCACCTATAGCAAAGAAGGCACAGTAGAGGATTTTAACAGAAGCCCATCTGGACTTCAAGCCGCGGAAGGCCATTTCTGCTTTTTAATCTATTAGAAAGAGACGCCATAAAGATGAGCTCCCAGCACTTGGTTGTAAATTTCAGGAGGGGCTTTATAAAGAGCTTCTTATTTTTTTCAACTTTTTTCATCTATTTTCAGAAACTTAATTCGCCAGCATTTAACTGAGTGTCCTTCCACCTTCATATACCTCTCAAAGAGTTTAAAGTGCCATCAAAGTCACAGATATTCAGGAAAAGATATCTATTTTAGACAAGTGCATTCTAGTAACTTAGTCCTGTAGATTCCTTTAGGATGAAATATGTCTCCTTCAGAATTGGTATCTTTTTTCTTGTTTTTATTTCAAGATGGTTTTGTCAAAACAATCATTTTTAAGCCAGCCAAGATTCAAAAACATTTTTGGCAAATCTGGCATTTTGGCTGTAGAGAGGAAAGATTGTAAGTAACTCAAAAATATGAACATCTAATGACTTCTTTCATTCCCCAGCCCTTTGCTCCCTCAGCTCCCTAAATATTTTTTGAAATTGCCCCTTTTCATACAGCTCACTTGCGTGTCCCCTGTGTTATGTCAGAATCCTGTACTATGCCAGGCTCTGGCAATTCCTCTATCTCACTGGATTTCATTCTGAAATACTGTATATTGAGTTATTATTTCTTTTTTTTTTCTTTCTCCACCTTTTAGAATGTGGTTCCAGCAGAATGAGGTTTACCCCTAGTTCACCCACTTCTGTGTCCCTATAATTTAGAACAGTGCATGGATGCACTGTGGACCGGCAAGGAACCTTTGCTGGCTAAGTGAATAGAGAAGAGGAGATGACTTACTTGGCAAATACTGGAAATAAAACAGAACGGTGATGCTAGATCTCAAAGTACAGCACATGACACAGAGTTCGTGTTCAAATAAGTGTCTGTTTAATGAATTATTAATGGGTACAACAATAATAAAACTTCAGAAAGTAAAAACTCAATGATAGAAGGAAAGGTGAAAGAACAGGGTAATCACATGACCAACTTCTGAAAAGAAGTTATTAGAGATTATGAACAGATTTTCTTTTTCAGAGAAAATATGCTAAAGAGGAAAAAGAAGGAAAATATAAAATCAAATGGAAAGATATTTGAACGTTAAAATAGTATTTCAGAGCACCTTAAAATATTTTTAAATTACCCAAATGTTTGCTCATTAGAAATGGTTAAACACTATAAAAAAAGACAAAAGAGAAACCAAAATCACCCCTAGTTTCATCTTTTAAATTCTAGACCTGTAAATATTTTAGCATATTAAATATACTTCTGGTATTTTTCTATGAACATATATAGAAATTTAATAAACAGGCTAATCAGTTCCTATTGTACTGATTTTTTTTTTCTTTACAAAGAAATATGTCGTGGTCATTGGCTGGTTTTAAATGTACCTCACGAATTAAATTCTTGGTATACCTTCATTCATAGTTGCATCATAACTCGTAAGCAATTTCCTCTTGGCAACTATTTTTATAACAAATAATTGACTTTTCTAAATTAGGTTATGACCATTTTTCTGAATAAATGGATGTTCGTATCCAGGATTTCTTTTTCGAGGGCTTAGAAAAGAAAAACATTAAAAGTTTTATTAAGATTCCTTTCAATCTTATATAAAATTGGTCCCCCTCCAATTAGTGACCATGTTCAAGCTCTTATTAATAATGATGAAGAAGGCCAACTTCATTGAGATTTTTTTAATCGCTGCTTAAAATGTTTACCATTTGGACCGATGAAAAATGAAATAGTAACTGGTTAGGCAGAGCAGTAGATATATGTGGATATTGAAGGAAACCAAATATTATATTGGGATGAAATTCTACAATGCTGCATTCCACTTGCGTTTCTCTTTTGGTTACTTTATATTGTAAATAGACCATCAATGTTAGCAACTCCTGCCTGATCTGCAATCATTACCCATGTTAGCTCTAGTTTCAGCACAGCTGGTGCATACATATAGATTTTATGTAATAAAAAATACCCTACTTCTCTACAAATCATAAAAGCAATTTATAAACATTAATTAAGCCTCAAGCTTCCCTGTTTTTATAACTCTCTGTAAAAGAATGGAGTGTACTCAAGAATATGAGCGTGCTAAGCAGGAAGTGGGCCAAAATGTAATACAATCTGCACTCTGAACTTAACATAATCCTCGATCTCTAACAGCAAACTGAAGCTGAAAACACAGAGTTGATTATTTTTGTGTGACATGGTGATGAGCCCTGATATTTAAGGAATATGCCAAATTCAGAAAGCACACGCACCTGCAATGTTGTAATGATTACTGGTAATGACTAGTTTAGTGTAATAAAACCTGGCTTACAATGATCATTTACCTCTCACTGAATAGTTCATCTCTTCGAGTTAAATTTCTGCTTTTTTTTTTTTCAAGTTTGGGATCCTCCGAGTTCATGTTCCTCCAAGGCGAACCAGAGAACCAGCATCAATGTCACTTGGAACTATTAGAAATATTGACACTCAGGAAATACTCCAGACATACAGATCAGAATGTGCATTTACACAAGATCCCCGGTGATGAATGTGCACACTGGAGCTTGGGACACATGGAGCATCAGAGTTTCTCCCAAGAATGGGGGTAAAATGGTCAAATTGCCTGGCTTTAGAGTATTTTTGCCATATAGGAAACATTATGCTTAGAAGCTATCAAAGTCCATCCTCAGAAGGCAAAGAATAGGAAAAGAGTACAGTCATCCGTCCACATCTGTAGGGTATCACTCCCAGGACCCCAAGCAATACCGAAATGTACGGGTGCTCAAGTTTATTATACAACATGATGTAATAGTTACATATAATCTATACATAGCCCCCCAAATACTTTAAATCATCTCCAGTTTACTTCTAATAGCTAAGACAAGAGAAATAGTTGTTAAACTGTATTGTTTAGGAAATAATGACAAGAAAAGAAAGTTTGTACATGTTCAGTGTAAAGCAGTGTTTTCTCAAATATTTTTGCTCTGTAGTTTGTTGAATCCATGAAAGTAATCCATATATGTGGAGGACAGACTCTGTTCTCCATAAAGGTCTTTGAGAGAGCTCATTTTAAAAAATGGGCACATAAAGAATGGTTCAAAACTGTCATGCTGTTTTAAAGGGTTCGTCGCCTTATCACCAAAAGGGATTTTCTACATTTAGGGTAAATAATTATCAATGTGAAACCAAACCCTAACATTCTTTCTGTTCATCAGTGATGGAGAAATGATTTCTGGCTGTTTTCCTCAGGATTTCCAGAAATTAGGAAACAATTTCCTCAGGCTTTGCAATTTACCTGTTTTCACCTAGCAACTTGATAACGATTACTGTTGTGCTTGACTCCATGAGTTCATAGGTTTATAACATCCTTCTAGTACAGGGTTTTGTTTGTTTGTTTGTTTGTTTGTTTTTGTGTTTTGGTCCTGGGGCTCGAACTCAGGGCCTTGCGCTTGCCAGGCAAATGCTCTACCACTGAGCTAAATACCCAGCCCATCAGGGTTTTTAAAAGTTAGAATAACTTTCTTGAGCAGCCCTATTTTCTGACTGCTACATCATACCCAGATTACCATAAAAGTATGCAACACTGCAAAGTACAAGAGGAAATCAGAATCTTGGTCCCATAATGTCTATTTACCAAAACATCAAACACTTCTCTGAAGTATGTTAGGTTTAAGTAGAGCTTTGTGTATATTTGGCCACTCAAGGAGAACTCAGAAGTGTCCTTTGCCTTATGAGACTTTACCCCATGAGAGTTAATCTCCAGGGATTTCTCCCTTGTCCAAGATCCATCCTCCACCCTCCACTGATCACCTCTGTGTCAGACGGGGTGCAGAGGTTAGCACTTGGGATCCTCTGTTCGTGGGCTTCTCGTTTTTCCCCTTTTCCCCCTGCCACCAATAATCACCTCTACCAGGAGCAGCACCTCTATTCCAGCCTTCCTCCACATCCTTCTTGACTGTAACTCTCTGAAAATAGCTTTCTGCTGTTGTGGATTCTGCATGCCCCACCAATCATTCTTCAGAATTTTCTAAAACTTCAATACGGTTTTTCTCAATGGAATATTTCTTCTTAGCCATCTCATTGACAAAGAATAAGGATAACCTGTAATTGGTTAATCTGCAATTTTTGGTGTCAGAAGAACTATTTTTAATAACTTTGAACCAATAAAATTCTATCTATCTGCCATCAAGAGTCCAGAAAACTTCCTGGGGCCTTCCTTTACTCATGTCCCACCTATACTCTTAGTTTTGTTGTAGGACATTTAAAGAAAATAAGTTCTTCCTGAAAACTGAGACGGTGACTCTCAACGGCCGGAAATTACTATGACTATCAAAGGACTACATTTGTGTCTTTGGCCATAATTGTGTTGCTTGACCATTTAGCTGCAATAAAATGTTTAATGCTCTATTTTCTAGAGTACCTTGCAACTAAACGGCCATGTAATGAAACATAGTAGTCACTTTGATGGATTCTCTTGTCACAGGTATTATTGGTTCAACATTATCATGGCCAGTGAGACATAGAAACACCAGCAAGCATGTGGCATCCCGGAGGACAGAAGCTGCAGATCTGCTCCCCTGCCCCTCTGAGGAAGCACATGCCCAGAATGAGCCTCAAGAATAGCTGCTTGGGGCAAGGGTGCTGAGGGTAGCAGAGGACACTTTGATGCAGGGTTATTCCCCATAAGTATTCTCATGGAGCTTTTTGTGGATATAAAATGAAACGGATTCATTCTCTCCTGAATTATTTATACAAATTTTCATATGGGCCTTAGGGTCACTGTGATATAGAAGTCTTGATATCTAACTCAAAGTAAAACATTTTTTGGAGGCTTCGTAACAATTCTACCAACTACCTGCTCTGATTGAGTTACCGGGAGTCTCTAAATTTCAGTATCATCCACCATAAAAGTGAGGGTGATATGAATTCATCACAGAATTAAAGATTAAATAAGATAATTAATGGGAATCCGTTAGCTCAGTATGTGGGACATATTAACTGTTTGGAAGATGTTACTTATTTTAAAATATTAGTTAATAGTTAAAATGATCTAAATGTCTATCAGCAAAATAGGTAGATATGGTAATATAGTATAGAATACTTCTACAGGGCAACACTGTGTGACGATGAAAACAACAAGGGAAATAAACATGTGTATGTATGCTTTGTATTTCTCTCTCTCCCACTGTCTCACTTATATATATGATAATACAGAGCGAGAAAAGGGGACTATCAGCATATTAAATAATCATCAATTAAATAATAAAGGGAATTACAGAAGCAATATAGTGGAGTATTACTATTTTATAAGAAAAGATAAATATACATACATGAATATACATACAAACACATGTTTTAAGGACAAGCATTATGAAATGGGAATTGAGAAGGATGCACACGCCTGAAGTTGCTTAACTGCTCCTCGATCCCATTTCAGCTTCCTTCACATATCAGCAGATACTTCCCACCCATTCTTCAGTTACATTCGTGCTGTGTGTCAAGGTCTGGCCAAGGATGTGTGAGGCGCACAGGCCTAGGGTGTCGGATACACAGGTTGACAGCTTCGATTGCTGCCTTGGCACTAAGAGAAAGGTCACCCAGAAACCCTCCACATGCTACATTAGACTGTTAAGTGAGACGGAAGAATTGTTTGTTATAGCAACTACTGAAAGGATCAATAACTTAATAACTACCAAAAGAATTCTTTTTCATTTCATATCACTTTGTAGTATTTAGTGAAATGATTAAACTAAAATACAAATAAGATACAGTGCTCCAAGCTCTTTTAACTTAGAAGTCAAAAACATCAGGAAAGATTTGATTTTCTAAGCAGTATTATATTTACATTTTGTCCTACATAATAAAAAACAAGAGATGGAGTATAATATACTCTAAAGTGCATTATTCTACACATATTTAAATGTCTTATCAGCCATCCCACATGTTTATTTCAATGTAAAATGTATTTTCAATTTTAAAAACTATCTAAAATAACAGCTCATAAATTCAAGATTTTCTAAGATAACTAATCATGTCCCATTGGTCATATTTGAATAGCTATGTAGAATTTCCAGGTGTAAATACTCTTTCTCAGTCCCCCCTCTCTCTATTCTAGGCAATATCAGGAACTTCTTGACTTAATCCCACCAGTGTGTCCTCCTTCAAACCATAATTTTAAAGGTTAATTAATTTTTTGTAATTCTATTTGGAATTAATAAGATGCGCTAACAATTATACTAGTAACCCTTTAATATTCTCACCATGAAGTAAGCAACTATGTAAAAGGCATGGCAGAGTAAATGATAATCCTGCTAATAACTATTATTGTTACTATTCTTTGCACAACAGATGTTTTAAGAATCTTTTTGTTACTGTATTGAAAACGAAACTACAGAAATGTTATGTTATATTAACAGAGGAAATAGTATAAGGAAAACAAGAATACCTATAATTAACACTTTTAAAAATATATTTGGTGGCTCAATAACCTCAACATGGAACCTATTTTAATATGGAAGTTCAAAAGGAAAACTATATATTTCCCACTTATTTTTCTTTGGCAAATTCTGTATTCACAGATGGTACAGATATTTTGGCATTCTAAACTAAAGCAACTGTATCTGTGATTTTGTCTTGGAAGTCTCTTTCGTGGTTAGACCACATTTCGTATACTTCCGATGATAGACGTATGATCTGAGCTTAGCCAAGGCAAGGGGCAGGCCACATGAGACAGCACTAAGCCTGTAAACAGCTGTTGCCAAAAAGTCAGAGAAGACGATTTTACAGGTCATGAAGAAAATGGCACCAAGACCAACGGACAAAGCACTCATTGACTAGAAAATTAAGTATGTAGTGCTAATACAGAGCCAATACGGACCGCAAAGGAAAATTATTTACATGAAACAGTGAATGGGATGTTTAAACTATTTTTTTTAACCATAAAGGGAAGAAGAGAATTAGAGAAAAATTCATCTGTATCTTTGGGGAAAAAAAAATCACAATTTTTATCCCAATTTAAAAATTCATTAAGTAGCCATGCATTTGCACAACGAATAAAAGACACATTCTTCCTTCCTTTTTAAAGGTATTTTCTTTGCACTAAAGATAAGACTACTGCTGAAATTTCACACAAAATGCAATATACTCAAATTTTTCATGTTTAAGTATTCAAGCTGCAAATTTGTAAATTGATATAGTGAAAAGTACTGAGCCGAAATTAAAATTCTTGACCAACATTAAAACAAACGTTGTAAAAAATTTACATTGATTTTGGAAAATAGAGCATTAAGAAATTAATTATGACACAACTAGCAAGTAATCTTGGTTAATTCAAATTCTTCTAGAAAGAACCTGAAAGAAAAATCACAGTGATTTCTACTATTTTTCCCAGTCAATGGATCTAAATTTGCCTTCCAAATGGAAACAACTAGATTATTGGGCATACACATGAATGAGTGGTTTTCAGACATTGGATGACTAGCTATGAAAGTCTATGATATAAAGCAGAAGGTAAAACAAGCGAAATATATCCTAAAATCTACCAGCTGCTTGCCCGGCACTGTGGTACTGACAGGAGAAACAAGTGACGGTCCAAGCAGAAAGAGGAGAACATAGAGATCACACTCAGGAGATGGAGACAGTCCGATTTTGTGGAGCAGACCATTGCGCATGAAGATGCTATGCAGAGAAGAAAAAAGTTCTAAAATGCGCATTGAGGTCTCTTTGAGCCAATTTTTAAATACAAAGAGCCACATAATAAGAATGAAATTTTCTGATGCTTAGCAAAGTGTCCTCGGGAAGATTTCACTTCAACAGTTCCAAGCGTGTAGGCAGGACTGGAGGACGTTGACTCTCTATCCAGCAGGAGTGCAGGGGTCTCCGTGAACACCAGGGACACTGCGGACAGAGGCTAGAAGAGCCAACTCTGGGAGCGAGGCTAAAGCAATACTCTACTAAAGGGCTCGTGGACATGTCCTAACAAATCCTCAAAAAACCATGGAAAGGACTGAATTCACAAATTACTCAACTGTCCGCAAAAGAAAGCTCAATATCATAAAAAAGTAAATACCAAAATCTAGACTTTCAAAGCATTCATCTCACACAGTTACCTAATTAAAATCAGTAAGACATATATACAAAAACAAGAAACTATGACACATAAACAGAAGAAAAAAGTTTGCCAATAAGAATAGTAGAAATAAAGATGGTGGTAGCAAGAGACAATGATTTCAAATGACCTATTATAAATAAGCTCATGAATTTAAAGGAAAATATAAATACCAGTTTGAAAAGAAAAAGATATAAAAACAAACTGAAAAAGATGAAAATAACAACATATAAATTTGTTTTTTAAAAAAATCATAATACAGATTTAGCAGATTATGGGACATTGTGAAAGATAAGAGAACTTCAAGAGATAGCCATAGAAGCCATCTGACATAAAATACAGAATTTAAAATTTAAAAAGATTTTTAAATGAACAGGGCCACAACAACCTAAGGGAAAAAATGAAGTCTATATTAGATGCCTGTTGCTGCTATAAGAAATTATAACAAATTTAATGGCTAAAAATATTTTAAATTTATTATCTTGGAGTTCTGGAAGTCAGAAGAAAGGAATGGATCTTATGGTCTAAAACCAAGGTTCTGGAAGAGTTGCATTCTTTCAGAAAGATCTGGAGATGAAGTCATTTCTTTTCCTTTCCCATCTTCTGGAGAGAATCTTCAGGAGAGAATCTTTATTTCTTAGCATGTGGCCTCTCACACTTTTGAAAGACTCTCACCCTCCACTTCTGTTTCCCTAGCATAACACCTTCTGTCTTAAGGCACTTTCTGGCTGCTGAGACGCAACATCCAACACCCACAGTGTAAAGGAGGAAAGGGTTATTTTGGCTCACAGTTCGTAGAGGTTGCGATTCACGGTCCACTGGCTCCGAGGCAGGGTGGCGTGGCAACTGCAGAGGAAAAGCTCCTTTCTGGTATGGCAGCCTGAAAACAGGGTAAAAGAGAGAGTGAGAAGAAATAAAATCTTCCAGGCCTCACCCTCAGCTGGCCCCCTCTTCTGACCAGATCCCACCTCCTAACAGCAAGTTATCTATACACCCCACAATCTAGTCACCCCCCGAAAGCACCATATATGAGTGCATGAGGCTTTGGGGGACATTTTAGATCTAAACCATACTATCTTCTTATCTGGCCTTTCTGTGTTTCTCTTATAGGGGAGCACTATGATGATACAAATAATGTCCACGTAATCCGCCATAATGTTCCTGTATTAAAATCCTTACCTAATCACATATGGGAAGCCCCTGTGACTGCATAAGGTAACAGACACACTCGCAGGTTCCTAGGATTCGGTGTAGATATCTTGAATGAGGGCCACTTTTTAATTTACCATACTACCCTCATCATGGTTTAGATCTAAACTGTCCCTTTAAAGTCTCATGTGTTTGGAAGGTGATTTGTCCAGGGGGCACTGTACTCATCTGTGGATTCATCCATCTACGTGCTGTTAGCAGGTGTGTCTGGTTGGATGTGGGTCATTTGGAGTTGTCACCTGGAAGGGTGTATTCTTTTCACTGGCTCCTCCCTTCTCTCTGCTTCCTGGCTGCTGTGATGTGAGTAGCTTTCCTCCACCCAGCCCCTCTGCCACGATGTTTCTGCCTTGCAGCCAACCAATCATAAACTGAATCCTCTAAAAGCCATGAGCCAAAACAAATCTCTCCTCCTTTAAATGCTGGATTTGGGGAATTTTGTTCCAACAACAAGAAGGTGACTAAAACAGTCATGCAAGAAGAGAAGAAAAGAAATAAAGAGAAAACAAAATTTTTGAAGGAAAAGTAGCTGACAATTTTCTAAGTTTACTAAAAATATAAACTCACAAATACAAGATTCACAATAAACCAAGCAGGATAAACCACATCAAAGGACATAATAATAACCTTCCTAAAAATCAGTGGTGAAGAGGAAATCTTACAAGTAGCCAAGAGGAAGAGAAAGGGGTTGTGGAAGGAAGGCACACTAGCTACAAGGAACAAACATTAGAATATCAACAGGCTTGTTTTTTTTTAGGCATAATACAAATCAATAAAAAAAGGAAGCTTTGAAATATTGAAAGAAAAGAATACCTTTTATTGTGTAAAAAAATCTTTACTCTTTGACAATATTGCTTAAAAAGACAACAAAATAATTTTTAACACTCAGATGATGAGAAGTTTTTATTTATATTTGTGGATGATTTATGTTTGTTTTGTAGCAAAACTGCAATAAAAATATTAAAAGAAATTCTTCATGCAGAAGGAAAACTATGTCCCATAGGAATTCAAATCCACTTAAAGACAGGAAGAGGGCTAAAAATAATAGATATGCTTTTTCTTTTTTGTTTTGACATCCAAAAAAGGCAATGTTTGTCTAAGGCATGAACAACTAACTATGGCCAACAGTCTAAATATGTCCCCGCCTCTTTTTGTAAATAAAGTTTTATTGGAATACAGCTACACCATTTGTGTACATATTGCCATTGCTTTTTACACTTCAGTGCTTTTAGCAGAGATATTGTAGCCTAAAATATTTATTACCTGGAAACTAGGGGGAAAATTACTTAACTCTGATTTAAATGAAAATAATAACAATCATTTATAGAGTTTACAGAAAATGTAGCAATAAAACGTATGACAATTCACACAAAGAACAGGAGAAAAAAATGAAAATAGATCATTTTCAAAATTCATACACTTCACTTGAAGTGGAATAATATTACTTGAAGGCCCACAGTGAATATAGATGCATAATATACACCCTGGAAAACCATTACTTGAAATTGAAAGTAGTGCGAACGAGGTAGTAATGGAGATAAAACAAAATTCAAAACTGATTCATTATGCTAAAACAAAGCAGGATGAAAAGAAAAGAGAAACAGAACACATGGACCATTGAAACTTAAAAGCAAGATGGTAGAATTAAACATCATCCTTATTCGTAATTACATGAATACAAACCACCTAACACTTCACATAAAAGGCAGAAGTTTTCTGAGAGGCTGATAGATGCAACTGCTATCTACAATAAAGTCCCTCGAATTAAAGACATAAATAGATTAAAAGGATTAAAAACATACACATGCCAATCATAAGAAGGCTGGAGTAGCTAAACAGAGAGCATGGACTGTATGTAAAAAGTCTGTATTTAGAGAAGTATGTGAGATCTCATACCACCTAAAACTTCCAGTACCCACACTGGAGGTCTTGGAACGCCTGCACATGTCTATAACAGGGGACTGCTATTTTAGTATAAGATAAAGTATATTTCAGGATAGACATTGTTATCAGAGATTTTTTAAAAGACTACTTTACAACAATTAAAGGCTCGTTTCATCAAAAACATATAACAACCCTAAAGTTTATGCACCCGAATAAAATCCTCAAAATTTATAATGTAAAAATTGACTGGAAAAAAGGAAAATAAAACTAATCTGAAAATATTAGTGACTGTCAGAAACAAGTGTACAGAAAACCAGTAAGAATATGACCGGTGTGATGTTTAAATATCACATAGTTTCTCTGGTGTGAGAAAGTGAAAGTGTAAATAAAGACTAAAATGTATTATATTGGAAAAGGGAAGAAAACGTCCAAATGGGAACGGGAACAAGGGAGGGGGAAAGGAACAGAGGGACAAGAGAAATAAGAAATGGAAGGAAACAAATGGAAACAAAGCTTTTGTAAATAGGGAGGGAGGAGGGGGTGAGGGGAGGGGAACGGGAAAATAAGAAGCAATAAGATATGTCATATACAGGTACAGATATCCTATGACGAATGTTATCACTATGTACATCTAAAATGTACCATTAAAATAAAATTAAATTTTAAAAAAAAGAACATTACTGGTGTGAATAACATTTGCAACTAGTCTGACTAAATCGATATTAAAAGATCATTCTACTCAATGACAAGAAAATTTACACTCTTTTCTGGTGTACAAGACATTTATGAAGATAGACCATTTCTGAATCATAATGTAAATCTCAAAAGCTGAAAAAAATTGTAATCATACAGAATATATATTTCTATTCTCCAGCAAAATAGTACTTTTTAAACAAATTACTCAAACAAGCAATCACTAACAAAAATTTTATATAATACACCATCTGATCTGCAGGCCAGAGAAACAAAAACAGTATTAATTTTGAAAATTTACTTCAACCAACTGTCTCCATTTATTTAGTTAATACATATTGATATTGGGTAGCACTATTTAATCAATTTTTAAAAGCTCAGAATTGCATAAATTATTTAAGTTTGTCTTGTAGTTAATTAACTGGTAGGCACGTGTCTATGGCAAATTACCTTCTGAAACAGCAAGAAGCCCCACAGTTAAATCTTGAGACTCACATTCCCTGTCAGGAACTACACTGTGGTGAGAAATGAATCCCATCAACAAATTACTCACATATGTTTTCTCTGTGTGAGTTTCTATGTATGAATGAATATCATTATATTATTTCATCAAACAAATATATTTGGGAGAAATAAAACTAAAAATTTGAGTTCAGAAGAGTCGAAGGAAATCTAAGGCAGTTTAGTTCAGGAGTGCAAAACACAGAAAGGTAAACTACAACCAAGACCTAGCTCTTAAAAAAAAAAGTGTGTGTGTGTGTGTTTCTATTTCATTAGAATAAATATTTATGGGAAATATTTAAAGAATTATTTGTGTCAACAAGACTAAGTAGATCCGATGTTTTGGAGAAAGAAAGTAGGATCGCAGGCTGAAAATTGAACATATCAAGACAATATCAATTTACAATCCCCTAAGGTTAGACTTACTATTAATACAGCATCTTCTCCCCCTCTTGCCTCAGAGAATGGGGGCAGCATCATTCAAACACAATAAAAAGAAGTTTTACCAGCCTTGACAATGGCCATAATTTCTAGGAAATGCTGTCTTGGCTTAAACGAAATCATTCTTAGAATAATTTTGAACAGTTCCTCTCACCCACATCCTCTTATTCACAGAAATTATGTGGCAGGATTTGCCCAATTTGCCCTCCAATGATAGCACATCCTCACCAATGTACCGTCTGAGTTCTTCATTGTGAGAATTTCGACTCCCCAACAGCTGTTCAGGTAAATTAGTAACCAGCATGGTCTAGGGATGGAGAATGTAGGCTGCTGTATGGAAGAGCCAGCTCTGATACTTGATAGCTGTGTGTTCAGGGAGAATTTATATTCTCTCTCAATGCCTCAGTTTGTTTATAGTTTAGAGGAGGCTCCCATAGAGATATTGCAAGGTGCAAATGACATTATACATGTACAGTGCTTAAAAACTACCTGCATTTGCTAAGTCCTACATAATTCTTGTTAATTTTTTGTATAAATCTCATTTGGGCAGCTTCTCATTTCAAAAATTGAAAATTTAAATAAAAATCTTTTCCCATTCTTTTTTTTTTTATCTCCCTTTGGTGGGAAGGAAATATTTAAAATGATCATTACAAATTAAGTTAGCAAACAAAAGAAATACCTTCAGACCTGTGTTTATTCACAACTGCCAAGTTATGGAATCGTTCTAGGTGCCAGCGAATAGGTAAATGGATACAGAAAATACGAGCGTAGATATACAACAGAGTATAATTCATCTGTAAAGAAGAATGAAATCCTGTCATTTACAGGAATACGGACGGAACTAAAGGTCACTGTGCTGAGCAAGTAAGCCAGACCCAGAAAGACGTGTATCATATGTTTCTCTTATATGTAGGAATGAAACAAAACAAGCAGCGCGATAAAAACAAAAAAGATGATCTGAAAGTGTAAGAGAGACTATTAGCGAAGGGGAAGGGCCGCTCGGAAGACTTCAGAGGGGGGTTGGGAGGGTGACTATGGTCAAAGCAGAATATACACCCGTGCAAAACCGTCACACTGACACCAATTAGTATGTGTAATTAATATGTTAACACATTCAATCTTTTTAAAAACCTTGGGGAGGAATTTTAAATTCGAAAGTCCTTGTGACTAACTAGACATAAGGATAGAATGTTTGAACTCAGCCTCACTTGTGTTCTTTTGTATCGCTCAGCTACCCATCCCGTCACCAAGCCTCAGCCAGAGCCTGATCTGTGTCCGGAAAGTTCCCCACACGGATTCTTTGCTCCTACTGATCAGGCTTCGGAAGCGTGGAAGGGAATTTAACCAACCAACCAACCAACCAGCCAACCAAATAAATAAATCAATCAAACTTTAAAATAGGAAAACTCCAATAATGATAATGGAAGTTTATTCTTGTGAGAATCATGGCAAAATAATTTCTGAAGATGGTAAAAATGCATGCTTTTGCTTTTTTCCCCCAGAGATGTGAAGAGTTACTTGGCCATGAAGCAATAATAGCAAATTTAACGAAAAGACTTAGTGCAGGCTCTAAGATTACATAACTATCAACTTATAGCCCTTCCTGTCCTAGTTTGCTGACCTAAGTAAAAATCATCTACCCACATGTTTAAAAACACGAGGTTTTATGTAAAGATTCTGCACCTTTGTGTGTAATTTTTATGAAAATTTCTATATTTTAAGTCAATGAAAAGATGTACCTAGATAATAGATGTTTTTATTTTCGGCAGGTCAAAAACTTGTAGTAATACAAAACCGACTCTTTAAGGCAAGTTGAAGAAAAAGTAGAGAAGAAACTTTTTAAAAGCCAAATTCCCCCATGGAAGTAAGCCATTATATTGGTTATCATGGCAACGCCTGTCCACTGGTGGTTTTGTAACAGAGAAAAGAATCACTATAAAAGTCTTTGTGTGTGTGTGTGTGTGTGTGTGTGTGTGTGTGTGTGTGTACACATGTGTGTGCGCGCCAGGGATCGAACTCAGGGCCTTGAGTTTGCTAGGCAGGCACTCTAACAACTGAGCTAAATCCCCAGCCCTATAAAATTCTTATTAAGAAAGAAAATTTGAGGAATATTTTTTCCCTGTTCCTCCTGACATTTTTGAGGCAAAATTATTAAGAGCAGACACACACTGTGAAGTAGTTATGCGTTGGTGTGAAGCAATTAAAATGCTTGCATGAGAACACCCTTTACCGTAGTAGTTTTTCGCCCATAGGCAGAGAGCATTTTTTGCTCATCAAAGCCTTTTCCTTTTTCTGCACTTCCATTCTCTTCTCAGGCATTTCATTCAGGGACCACCATTTCCCTCTCTGTGAGGTATGGGCTATTTTTAAAAATACGTTCAGGTAATTTACAGATAACTATCTAAGGAAGAAAAGCACACCGGATTTCAAAAGTGCTATTAGACACCAGTCCATTCTATATAACAGTTAAAAGCAAAACAAGTTTCCATCAGAAGGGAGGGCCAAAGATACTGTGTTAAGATCATGCAAGACAGTATTATGCGATACTTTCAAAAATGAACACACGGACTGCTGTTCTCTGATAACTTCAGGACATTGGTTGCAGGACCCCGCAAGGACACCAAAACATATGGAAGTTCAAGTCCCTTATACTAAAAAATGTAGTAATGTATAACCTATGCAGTCTCTCTGTGTAATTTAAATGCTCTGAATTATTTAAAATACCTACTACAATATAAATGCTATATATTGTCTAGGGAATAATGACATGAAAAAATACTCTATATATTTGCAATACAGATACAACTTTTTGTCAAATATTTTTGATCTGAGGTTTTCTGACTCCACGGATATGATTTCCACAGATAGGGAGGGCTATTTATTTATATACATATGCATGATATATGTGCATCAACTTGAAGAGATCACAAAGGCATAATGTCTATTGAAAAATATAGTGACAAAATGAGAGTAAAGTGCAATAACATGTATGCAAATTTCAAGTTAAAAATTAATGTCATGTATTATTATTAAATAAATTATGAATCTAAGAAAATATAAAACCATAGGCTGGAAATATACACCAAATTCATTGTAATAATTACTTTTGAGCAAAGGGCTTGGGAGGCAAAGTAGAAACTCTACCTTTAAAGCCCTAATTATTTTATTTAAAAATATGAAAATGAAAAAATATTAACATGTTAAATCTGAAGAGTATATATGTATATTTGTTTCATTTCTTGCTGTGGTTGTCTATATTTTTTTAGCATTAAACACAAAAATAATCATCCATTTAACGCAGATTTTTTCCTGCACAAATCTAAGTATCTGTAATTTTTCTTAGTTACATGAAATTTTGGTTTCATGAGCATAAATCTGGTCAGTCCATGGACCATGAATCATGGGACCAACAGCTCGCCCATGTTGGGGGAGATGTGGTTGTTGACTGATTTTTTTCACCAAAAATCACTGAACATTAGAGTAAGGGATGTGTCAACTTGGTAGAGGCTTTACCTCAAAGCAATTTTCTTACTGACAAAGATGTGCAATAGCACTTTAGACTTTTAGTAAAAACTTTATACCAGCGTTGATCCTTAGCTGGTGAGCTGAGATCTGAATATGCTCTTCTCATTGTCCTGTCTGCTTTGAACTCTCAGGCAGATAACACAGTATCTAGTACTTACCCCCTATTCAGAACTAGCGCTCATGTCTAGCTCACATGACATTGTTACAGCAAGTCACAGGACTTCAAAACAAGGGAATGAGGACATACACAGCCCATATGGAGTGGTAGGGAAGGAACCATGAGCAATGCCAAAATAACCACACTGATGTTTATTATATGTACCTGTATCGATTTTGGTATCAAGATGTATAGGATCGACATCACTGATCATTAGAGAAATGCAAATTGAAACAACACTTAGGTTCCATCTTACCCCAGAAAGAATGGCCATCATCAAGAAATCGAATAATGACACCTGCTGGCCAGGTTTCTGGGGGGAAAAGAACCCTTCCGCATTGTTGGTAGGAATGTGAATTAGTACAATCACTGTGTTCCTCAAAAAACAAAAACAAAAATTGCAACTAAAGATTCCATTTGACCCAGATATTCCCCTTCTAGGTACCTTACCGAAAGAGTTAAAGACATTATATTACAGTGATGCACATATACCCACATTTATAGCAGTGCAATTCATAATAACTAAATCCTGGAAGCAGTCTACATGTCCATCCACACATGAATGGGTAAAGAAAAATGTGTTGCATTTATACACAATGGACTACCACTCTGCTATAAAGAAAGATAAACTTGAGTCATTTGTAGGAAGATGGATGCACTTTGAAACTAGAATGTTAAGTGAAATGAATCAGATACACAATCTTAAATACTGCATAGTTTCCCTTATATGAGAAAACCAAAGTACAAATAAAGAGCAAAATAAAAGACAGATTATAGGAAGTAGAAAAGTAGATCTTCCTCAAATGGAAAGTGGATCAAGAGATGAAAGGAAGGGGATGGGGAGGTGGGGAAAGGGATGTAAAAAGGAATTAAAATGTGTTATGTGCACGTACCAACTCCACACTAGGAGTTTAAACATTATGAAGTGAAAAATATGCATTAATAAATAAACAAGTATAGGGTAAAAAGGCAGGAGAAGTTTTCCAATTCAACTCCATTTTCTGCATCGTAAAATAAAAATAATAGCTACATTACTTGACTTTAGGCAGCACACTTATTCTTTGAAAAACTATGGTCCAAAGAAGGAAAATAATTCTCTGTAGCTTACAAATGGCAACTGCTGGATTGGAACTCAAGTCTGCCATTATTAATAAACTATGTTATTGGTACACAACAGGCCCTTTACTGTCACTGTTACTGTTTCAAAAAAAAAGCATTATTATTTCAAAATTCTGTCTCTTAGTCCTCTTAAATGTTGCACAATTCATTAGTCTATGTACCTAAGAGAGTTATTTCAAAGCTATTTGCAGATTTGGCATCTCACTTTATAGTCTTCCAAAGACTTTGCCTCAGAACCTCAAATTCAACTATAACTGAGGTTCATTCCAGCAACACACTTACTACCAAGAGGCATTTAAGAAAATCGGGAAATGTCTTTGGGCAAAATGTTTTAGTTTGGCCAGGCATTAAGCCTCTGCCATTGCTGGTTGTACAGTATTTTAGTACTTTAGGTGAGAGAATAAAAAGTGGGCAGGGACAGCTTACACAAATGATAATCCAAGATAAATGTGTTCAAACATTAAAAGAAAATAAAGAAGAGAATATTAGTGATATGACCCTGTCCTTGAATAATATATATGTGCTTTAGCATCACATCATCATGAGAGAACATCTATGCGATCTTATTTAAGGGGAAAATAAAGAATGCAAGATTTTTTGACATAGAAAGATTATAGTTTTCAAAGATGCCAGTATATTTTTTCTGGGAATTTTAAGTTCAGGATTCATCACAAGTCTTGTCATTTTGCTACAGAAAAAAATTAATGATGGCTGTTTTTATTTTACATAAAAAGTGAAAAAAATAAACAAAATAAAGGAAGTCCTGAAATTCTACTGTAAAAATAAACTTCACCGAACAGTAACTTTTCACAAAAAGTCAACAAATTCAATTGTTCTCTCTTGGTCTGTGAATCACTCTAATGTAATGCAGGAATATGCCTCATTGTACATTTTACCCAAAGAAAATATCTATCAGGGAGTCTGTCTAATATCCAAGTGATAGGAGAAAGAGGAAAGTAATAATAAATACCAACTATTTTCTGAGAGCTAACATTATGCTAGATGCATCATGTAACTCTCCTTATGTAATATTTACCAAAAATTAGAGTGAAAGACAAAATGATAATGATGGGTTTAAAACAAAAACACTTACGCAGGGCTGGGGGAAGAAATTAAGATTTAAACTAATGTGATTCGACTGCATCGCTGATCCTCTGCTGTCAAGGAACTCACATCCACAAGTCAGGTGTAGTGGTGTGGACCTGTAATCGCAGCTACTGGGGCAAACTATTGTATATCCTCCACCCTACACGCTAAAATAATTTCTAGATGACTAGAAATAGCTCACTGTAGGCATCAAGCAATTACAAACTACAATAGACCCTCCCGTATTTACCTAAATTTTCAAATGCTTGGCAAAACCCAGGGCCTCTGGTGAAGACTATTTAGATAAAGGAAGATTACCAAAGATCATTTAAAGTGGCTTCAAATTTCCAGAGTTTTCCTGGTGGTCAGTGGAAAGAATTGGTTTTGTTTTCTTAGTGTCCAGAATCAAAAGAGAGAAATTAATTCATTTCATACATTAGCCTACACAAACGCATTGTTCTTACATCTCACGTTAGTAATGCTTTGTCCTTGTCACCTAAAATTACAATGAACTGGAATGGAAAAGTTTTTACCCAAATCATGTCCTTTAAAATTGGTGCTGTATGTATTTGTTAATTCAGGAGAAAACCCAGCTGTGATCGATACCCCAGAAGGACACCTGCCTGCAACTTCTCCACTCTTGTCACTCACTATTACATCAGGTTTAGGTGTAAATGGTAGCAAGATGCGGCTGTTAAGATACCTGGGATTCCGTATCTTGTAGCTTCGGGTCTCAGCCTTTCATTTGCATTAGGGAATAAAGATTTCACGATGGCTCAAAAAGCAGCAAAAAAAGGCAAAAGAAGCCCAGGAATAGGCATAGGATTCAGGCATTTACAGAAAATGGCTCGGGATGTTCAGGTTGGAATAATGTGATGGCCGAGTGCAACACTTTCCCTTTATGCCTGTGGACTCTGTGGTCCGAAAGGATTTCGTGACTGAGGGATGGTTACAAGAGCCATCACCGCGGCCCTCTGCCGCAAACTCAATGCACAGGATGAAGAAGACGGCCCTTGCTCTTGGGTCTGCCTCCTCAGCGGGTCATCCAAGCCGCCACCATGTGTTAGGCAATATGCTGAGGACGAGAGAGGCCCGGTCTTCCCTGGCCATTCTTAACCCGATTTTATGAGACACGGAAATAGATATTTGGATGTATTTTAAAAGGTTTTTTTTAAATAAAGTGAAATGAATGAATTCCACCCTGCAAGTAGTGCGGTTATGATCCTACATTCCGCATCACTTTCTAACACATTTTCCAATTTCTTGCCCTCAAAAATATTAAGCTAGAAATACTTCCTGGAGAACAGTGGCTCAAATAACCTTCTTCCAAATGAGAAAGAAATTCATTAAAGTTTTGGCAGTACACTGCTACTACATGCAAAGAAATCGACCCAGTTTACAGGAGTTCCTTCAAAATCATACCCAAGTGCAAATTCCAGCTCATATTTCGCGACAGTAGAACCGTGGAAGGGTCACCAGGCTGGCCTGGTGCTACAAATTTCACCCTAATGAGCTTCATCCCCAGCTCGTTAGGGTAAAATTTCTGCCAACTGGTCTGTATTTAATAATCAACCAACTAGCTGGGGATTTAGCTCAGTGATTAGAGTGCTTACCTTGCAAGCACAAGGGCCTGAGTTCGATCCCCGGCACCACAAAAAAAAAAAAAAAAAAAAAAATCAACCAACTAATATATAGTGCCTATTTCCTGTGTTCAGTTGATCATATAAAGAAATGATTTGCAACCTGAATCACTGAGGGTCCAATCAAGTAAATAAGACAGAGGAATGAAGTATCGAGAACTAGTTCAAAAGGAGCTGAGGTAAATCACAGGTCAGAGATTAACAGTAACAGAAAGTTGCTATAGACTCCTGCAATCAGAGTCAAAGGCAGAGGCTGTTTCCAGAATCGAGGAGCTGGCCTTTCCAGGAGGGTGCTGAGCCATTTCAAGGGGAGCTAGAACCACAGAGGTGACACATGCACACAAGACCCTGCCTGATGCACAGAGAGGAGGAAACTCCTTGCTCACCCTTGAATATATCCCTAATACTTCTTACCCGGTGAAATTACCTTCAAGCCAGTGACAAATACAGTTTTAGGCATTCTTCTCTTGCATCCTGGTTACATATTTCTTCACAGCAAACTATCCAAATACATAGCGCTGTGAAAGTGCAGCAGCTGCGTTATACCCACAGAGAAGCATGGCAGCTGCCGCTTGTTTCCACTCACTGGCGGCTGGAGCCTCAGCTGGGCTAACTCTAAAGGCTGAGCGGGAGGACGCTCTTCCAGGAGAACATCACAGACATCCGTGTCTGCATTGGGATAGCTAAAGCGCAAGGTCAGCCGCGACTGTCAACTGCAACACATACCTCTAGGTGGCTTCTGAAGCATCGTGGTCTCGAGTTGACCAGACTTTGGACAAGGGATGTCAGGGCTCCGAGAATGAATCCAACAGGAAGCCAGGCTGAGTCCACGTGACCTTTCACAACACACAGGTGAGCGGTGGTTTTACTGCTGTGGTTTTTGTAGTACAGCCTCACTTTTGCTGTGCTCCACTCATCAAAGCAGTCAGAGGTCCACCGAGAGTCAGAGGAAGGAGACACATAGCCAATGAGAATACAAACGAATCCATAGATATATTAAAAATGTGCCTAAGCATAGCAAAACCTAAAATAAACATAGTAGACTGAGTTCATGAAGACTTGCAAGGACTCAGAAGCAATCCAACCCCAGAAAACTGCAGTGAAGTGTGCCAGAGGCATCCGGAATGATTGCCAAATGGGAATCTTTCCAAGGTCTCAGGAGAAATCAATGAGATGAGAACATGGCTTCCAAAACACATTTTCAGTTTGCCAAACAAGGTAGAGAATTTAGGGGTATACCCCTTACACTCCAAAAACTTTAAAGTAGGTCATACACAATCTAGATACAAACCTCGCTGGACTTTTAGAGGTCAGTCTTTCCTTTCCTATAGCATACATGTGGTTTTATTTTCAAGAGCACCAATATGCACAATAGCCTGACTTCTATCTTTAATCTAATATTATGTGGCCTTTCCCCAGGTGTGCTGAAGCACATAAGCTGTTATTCACACTAGAACTGTCTCCATTCCTCCTGCCCCATCATCTCTACTCTGGACATTGCTTGGTTCTTATACTCGCCTCCACTCTTTTCCTTCCTCCTTCAATCAACTCACACCCTGCCTTGCAGACCTTTTAGTTTTTGGCTGTCTTTATGTTCTTAGCCTCAAATTCCAGTGCAACCTCTCAGCCTAAAGCAGCTATTACAGTTTTTGTAGGATGTGGTTAGCCCAGCAGTCTCCAGTCACCACTTGTAGACCTCCAGACCTCTCTGTGGTGAGGGGAGGAGGGCCCTGGCCATTCTCTGCCTGGGGCAGATGACTAAAGGAAAGCGCATGACCCAAATTAGCAAAGGAAGGAGCAGGAACACATGGAAAGAATTTCCTTCAAACAAATAAAAGTTTTTTTGGACTCTTCTTTTATGATTCAACTCCTCTGTTGTTCCGCTAGAAGCTGGACTCATGGAAAAGGGAGAAATGGCTGACGAGTGGAGGACAAAAATTTAAAAATTGAAATCAATCACCTCTGTGTGAAATAGCTATAAAGTAAATACAAAAGCAACAAATATTCACATAGGTTTATCTTGTAATGATATATAATTTAAAAATCCCTGGGCTCTCTCTTCCATTGGGTTTCAATTTTGGTTAGCACAAAAGCAACTCATGACCACAAGGCTTTTATTTTATGTGCAAACAGAAGGCCCTGGTAAGTGTCCATGTGCCCTCTGATTAACAGCTGCACAAAAATGTAGCAGTGAGCTTTGAAAGGAAGCTGCTTTCCACTCAATTATACACTAAGGAGGAACTGGGGACCTGGGAGCCTGCTGCTGCCCACCACAGTGAACTAGGAGAGGGCGAAGGCTGGCACTGAAATTCCTGCAAACTCAGGAACATTTGAAAGGTCTCGGTTTTGAGGGATAACTGAATTCTATTCTTGAGAAAGGAGCGATGATTCCCAAATGGCCATATGTTTGAAAGCAACTGGACAGGATGCATTCAGATTTCAGAATCACAGCCTCCTCACACAGGATAAAGTGTGAAGATTCTAATTATTTTACACCTAAAGTCCTCTGATTCTGATGCACAAATTCTTCAGCCCAAGTCCTCTGCCTTACACTCCCGGGCTTGCACCAGGAATAGCCGCTCCCTGCAGGTGCACATTTTGAGAGGCCAGAAGAAATAAAGGGGAAGCAATGTCACCACCTTCAGCTTACTAGGTTTGTCCTCGACTATATGCCTTTTTAAGAACATTACTGGGAATTGAACCCAGGGTCTTTGAACTGAATTTCACTCTCAACTGGTTTTGTTCATTTGTTTGGTTTGGGTGTTTATTTTTGTTTTGTTTTGTTCTGTTTGTTTTGGGAAGGTTGTTTGTTTGTTTGTTTTTTGAGACAGGTTCTCGCTCAGTCACTAAATATCCCAAGCTGAGTTCAAACCTGTGATCCTCCTGCTTCGGCCTCCCAGAATGCTGGGATTACAGGTGCGTACCACCATACAAGCTGAATGTATACTTTCCCCTTTTCAATTTTCATTTTATTTTCTCATCACAATGATAACCACACATATTTAGATATTCATTCCTATTGAATAAGAATTTCTTTGGATATGAACCATGAGCTATATTTTTATGTAATCCAAGAACAAGTAATAGTCTGTGCCTATCCCTCCTTCCTAGATAGAGTATCATAAAGCCTACGCGTCAAGTGGGCACAAACCTGCAGTGCCTCCGTGCACTAAGGACACCAAGCAGCTAAATGAATCAAACGGACAACCGCTCCCAACCCAATTGAGTGACGGAGAAGAGATGCAACCAGAATCTAACAGAGCACCATAAATGTCAGGAAGAAAATTATCCACGGAGGTAACGCATAAATCCAGGCAAGTTTATTACAGCTGAGGACATTTTCTTTATTCGACATCACTACAGTGGTTCCCCAAGGACCAATTAAACTCATAAATTCTGAGGGTTCTGAATGCACATGTACTGTCCTGCCACAGGCACGCTTGGTTTCTCTTTAAAATTTTTCTTTAAAATCCTACCAGCGTGGTTCGTGGCCTGGAGAACAGCAGCATCACTTGGTTGGAAACACCCCTCTCTGGACTTAACTATTCAGCAAGTTTTCCAGAAGATTCCATGATCTGTATGCGCATGAAGTTTGGAGAAGCTATGGCAGGAGAGATGCCCTCTGGGTCTGCTGTCCAGAGGACAAGTGTGGTGTCGCCCCACCTGCCGATTATGGAAAAGCCTTGCTCACCTGTTAGAAGGCCAGCTGCAAACGACAACAGACAGCATTACATAAACCAAGGTCCCCTGTTAATAGCCACTTTGGAAATTCCCAAACTCTGAGTTGGATTCGTCCAGAAGCTGTGGTTACCAAGCAAGCCGAGGGCCCAAACCACCTCAGAAAGATTCCAAAAATGGACTCGGTCACACTTTCAGAACAAAGCTAGTAATATTTTAATCCCCTCACCACAAAGGTATGTCTAATATAGCTGGTCAGGAGCCCAGCGACTTAGAGAAGGAATTCGGATTTTCCCCGTGATATTGATACTGAAAAAGTAAAATAAACTGTGTATCAGAGCTGGTAGCACACGAGAACACTTCCAGCAGATTGTAGGCCAGTTTCCAGCACTAATGATCATGCAAGACCATTCCACAGCATTTTAATACAGGGCTTTCAAGATTTTTCACTTCATAATATCACCACATACTTTGAAAAATCATTTAAAAATTACCATAACATTCATGGAAAAACATAAACAGAGCTAAAAAGTACCCTTCACCAATGGATTTGAGGATTTTGAAGCCCCAGCTTCATAGGATACCACCCTTTTCCTTGTACCTTAAGATCAGAAATATGGGGGCTGGGGATTTAGCTCAGTGGTTAGAGTGTTTGCCTAGTAAGCAGAAGGCCCTGAGTTTGAATCCTGGGAAAAAAAAAAAAAAGATCAGAAATATCAACATGGTTCTCTACAGACATCGCCTATCTAACCCACAACAATTTTATATCGCAAAGTTAATGTTTGTGGCAAAGTGGGATACAGTGGCTTGACTCTAAATCAGTGGTGGCAGGAAGGGCTGACAATCGCTAATGAGGTGGCTCCCATGAGGGGCATCAGGCACCTGGGAGCACAGCAGCCAGGCCTCACCATGCATCTTCCCCATTTGTCGCTGGTCCTGAAGTTGCCTTGCAGGTGAAGTAGTGAGCTGGGTCCTGGCCCTCCTGCCAAGGTAAGGCAGTTCTTTGACCCCAAGTTGGGAAGAGCATCCCTTTACATCCTTAGGTTCCCTTTCATGCAAAATGATCTTGGCTTCCATTTTTAAAGAATTCACCATAATGTTTCCTTTCTGTCTTAAAAAAATATTTTTATAACTTCTGGCTTGAGTTTCTCAACCTAAGCTCCACAACTATTAGCTCAGTGTTTTCTTATTTAGTTTTTTGTTAATTATTTTGGCCACTTGCATTTCCATTCTCCCTAAGGTGACAACTTGTCATGCTTAGCATATTATGCCCGTGTCCTAAGAAACTCCATGAATACGAGCAGTTAGTCGCCATACATACAACTTCCCTTTCATCACTGGATGTGCCTCTTTTCCTAATTTTTACTAGCAAACACACGATCTTTCTGTTTCCCATGTGTCCCTATTTTGTTGCCTCTCTCTCTCTCACTATTTTTCCAAATTTTACTATCATTTTTGTTTGTTAAATCTTTCTCTGTCTCTGAGAAACAGAATGAACAGAGTAAGGAGAGAAAATGCATGAAAACATCCAAAGAGTTTGTGCAAACTCTATGGTTTATATTAATGGAGCCAAGACTAGGATACGGCCTGGAGTATGAGCCAGGCCATAAGCGAAGAATAATATGTGATCTTTCCAATCATGATGTTGTATTTTGTTGTAGATGAAGATATAAAAAAAAAAATCAGTGGGTAAAGGGTTGCAGGGTGGCAGGACAACATGTAAGGATAATATTTTAAATACTTGGGCTAGGAGGTATTTATGCATGTTCTCATTTCATCTCCAGATAAAAGCTATAACATGGTATTCATACAAGATGTAGAAATGCAGACTTTGTGCTGCAGACAACTAAGTGAGTTTCAAATTTGCTAATTGCCTTCACACTCATAAGTGACAGATTCAGAATTTTACATCTTGGTCACTTAAGGAACGATTACTTTTATTTAGAAAATAGAAGAAAGGACATGAACAGTCATGAAAGTGGAATGTACTGAATAGATTGTCAAATGGGTGAGCCAGTCCTTAGAGTAAATGTTTCCAGAAGAACTAGTCTGGGGAGGGGCAGACAGAATGAAAGCCCGGATGTTGCAAGAGCCAGGTCTGGATAGATAGACCAGAATCAGTGGCCTGAAAATGGCGGTGTCAGAGGGGCAACTCTTCCCGGATGAAGGCAAGTAAGAAGAATGGCGTCAAAGCAGTAAGCGGAGCAGTGTGATAGGAAAGAGAAGGTGGATAAAGTCTGAACTATTGTGAAGAAAACCTTTTTTTCTTAAATATTGTAAGAAGGCCTCAGTAATGTTGCCTGGACTATTATACAGTATTACCGTGGTACCTCTGTTTGTGAATGCTTTTGTTTGCAAACAATTTGGCTTGTAAAAAAAAGCATTTGTTTTGTGGGCCAACTCTACACTGGGTGATGAACACAACCAGGCCGTCTTTCCTGCACAAACACAAACGTGACCATCTTTTCCAAAATCATGGAACAAGTTAAATTTGGGAACCCAGGTTCCTCTGTAATAAAGTTTGAGTTCCTATTATTTGTCAAAGACTGTGACAACAGTTTAAAATGCATTATTTAATTTTCTGTTCCCAACAGATCTAGAAAAGAATGTCATTACATTCTCACCTTTAAAGGACAAGAAATATATGAATGGAAAAGTTAATAATTGAAAAATAGGGCTAACTTGTCTTAGGCTGATGCACAGAGTGGCCTCTCAAAAAGGAAATTCTGGCTGCCTTCATATCACACTTATCTCTGTACACACCACCACAGTCACACCACATGGCCCATGAGCACCTCTCCATCACCAGGGTGGCTGACAGCCTGTCTTTTCAAAATCTCAAACAGCAAGTGAATTGATGGTGCCTGTTTTCTGTCTTTTCACTGATTTGAATAAAGCATTTGTTTGAACATTTGAGTCTGGAAAAGCAAATACATGGCACAGATATGAACCGCAGTCCTCTTTCCTTACCAGTGTCTTTCTCCTTCCCACAATCCCCCCAGGTAAAAAGGCTCAGATTTCTCATTCTATCCTGATGCAGCAGATGCATCCCTACCTCACACCCTTCTGCCTTCCTACAACACTAAACCTCAAGGTTTTATTGCACACAGAGAAGCAACCTTGATTTGGGCCAGCCGGACAGGGCTGCGAGTACAGATTTACCCTGGCACTCAGAAAGGGGAACATCAGAAGATGAAAGTCTAACAGATAATATTCTAAAAATAATACTCCCAGATCATTTTTTCTTGAATACCCTGTCAATGAGCTGCTCAGACTGGCCCTAGGCTGGACTTCTTCTAACCTCCTGTGGAACTGAAATCCTCAGACTTCTTCCCATCTCATCCTGAATGGAGGTTCCTGCACAAGCCATAAGCTTGCTGCTCTGAGAGGAGACAGAATTTAAGGAGGTAGAACTGTAGAATTTTACATTATTTTACTTTGCCCAACCCATGGTCCATGTATTGGAGAGGGTCTTTCCCTGCCCCTCTCCTCTTGTCTCTCTCTTTTTTCCTCTTCCCCATTTCCCTTTTCTTCTTGTCTTTTCCTTTCTGCTCTATTTAACCCTCTAGCTTGCTGTCTAGTGCTCGTCCACACAGAAAAGCTGGCCATAGGAGTTTTCAGCTAAAATGCATTGCAAGTGGGAATGCAAAAAAAGTTAGAACAATTAAGCTCTTTAAAATATGACTTCTATTCAATGCTTTGGTTTCCCTGGCTTTGTGCTTCAGGCTAGATATTACACTGCTTTCTGTGAGGCCCAGCGCTTTCTCACCAATTCTCTGAAAGGCCTGGAGAACGGTACTTACATCAAAGCCAAGCCTGATGACAAAGGACACCTGGCCACAGCACACACAAGCATCTCTCAGCTGCTCGCTCCATTTGGCAAAAAGCTATTTCCATCTCAGTCGCAACATAACAAAGGACTAATTGACAGCAGCATTTTTTTCCATCTTTCAAAAAATAAATTCAGCCAACCCCACAAGCTTATCTAGAGGAATTAATTAGGGAATAGGAAATCTCCAAAGCCATCCTTAAATTGGGATTGAACAAAGCCCAGGGAACAGATGGCTTTTCATCTGAATTCTTTAAAACCTTTAGCACTCTGCTAATTCCCCTACAGGAATGAAAAAAAATTGCTACATGCATTTGAGCAAACCATTTCACCAGGTGTTCAGTTCCCCTAAGGTTCCTTCTGCTCTAGGAAGAAAAGGAAAAAATAACAGGTATCCTCTCTACTGATATTATAATTTCATTTGTACATGTGAATCCCTCCCCGAGGGCTCATTCTGAGTCTCCCAGCTCTTCTGACTACCACCTTGGGGGAGTGAGTCCTTAATTGGTGCAGCTGATCATGGACAACTGCTCTGAACACAAGGACTATGTCAGCACACACAAAACAAAGTCCAGAATGAGGTCATTGTTCACCCAAAATAGAAAAATAGGAAGCAATTTTGTTATTTTGTTGCAAGTATCTGGAGATTTCTGGGGCAAGAGCTGGGAAAGGTGGATTGCATTATACCAATAGCTGTGTAGATTATTTTTCCATACAAATTTGATGTGCAAAAAACAAAAGGAAGGAGAGAGGTACTGCCTCTGATTGGCATAGTTTACAAGAAGCTGTGGGACTCGGGGCCCCAGAGAGTAAACTGCAGGATTCACACTTTAGGGAGGTCAGAATCTTACCTTGCATGATAATTTGACAGAAATTCTTAAAAACTTTTTTTCATTTCCTTTTTTTAAAATTCAAAACTGAAATTGAATGTATTTATTATGTAATTATCCAAAATAGAGTATGTATATCGTTTGTAAAATTGACTGTCTTTCTCTTATGCCTGATGCTTTGAAATACATGTAAATTGTATAAAGGCTAAATCAAGCTAATTAATAAGTGTGTTACCTAACATAGTTGTGCTTTTATGGTGAGAATACTCACAATCTATTCTCAGCACTTTTCAAGAATAATATGGTATGCTATGTGTTGTATTGTATTGTATTGTATTGTATTGTATTGTATTGTATGGTAATTAACTGTATTCAGCATGACATGCAATAGATCTCTTGAACTTTCTCTTGCTAACTAATCAAAGTTTTGTGGCCTTAGGCCAACACATCCACACCACTGCCCCAGCCCCTGGTAACCACCATGATATTCTCCACTTCTGTGAAATCGATTTTTTTGATTCCACCTAATAGTGAGACTGCAATTTGTTTTTTGGAGCCTGGCTTATTTTATTTAGCATAACTTTCTCCAGGTCCATGCATGGTGTTGTAAATAACAGGATTTTTGTCTTTTTATGGCTGAATTATATTTGGCTGTATATACACACCACCTTCTTTTACCCACTGATCTGTTTGTGGACACTTTGTCTGACCCTGTGCCTCAACTATTGTGAATAGTGTTCCAATAAACATCTGAGATGGACAATACCCATCCAGGTAAATTCTAGTATGTGGATTAAACCATGCACCAAGGAAATGTTTCTTCAACTTAGCAATTTTATATACCCTGAAGTGGAATTTCTGGATCGTATGGTAGTTTTATTTTTTTATTTTTCCATCATGGCCGTATGACTTTACTTGCACACCTACAATGCACAGTGTTCCCTTTTCTGCAAACCTTCGCCAAGGCTTACTTTTTGCTTATTTGAACTCAGACTTTCTACCAAGAATGAGATGATATCTCGTCGTAGTTCCCTAATGATTACTCATATTGATCATTTTTGTATACCTTGCGAAGTTTCTCATTTATGATACATTTTTATTTACCATTTTGAATGAAAAATCTTACGTTTCTGATGTTCTATGAAATATATTCTGTGTATTTTTCTGTGCTTGCAGAGCAGAATTAGTAACATCAGAAAGCGGTAGAACGTTTCCCCATGGTTATTCTACTATTCACATCCTTCCGCATTCATAGACACCTACAGCATCTTACTTGTGTGCACACTATATTCCATTAGAACATCAAAAAAGTCTGCTATAAATTTCTTTGGTTTTTATAATTTTAATCAAATACAGTCTCTCCCTATCAACTGAACCATGCAAGGAAGAGTCCCAGCAAACTAAAGAAACTCTGAGATGGACAATACCCATCCAGGTAAATTCTAGTATGTGGATTAAACCATGCACCACGCAGTGCTAGGCCGTGGTACTGAGGGCAAAAACAGACTCCATAAAGCAAGACATCTAAAACCATCAGCAAAATGGAGAGGGGGGATTAGGATTTCCAACGCTCAACTCCAAATCAGTGCCACTCCACAAACTGATGCAAAGACTCAACTTTTCTGACATCAGCTGGCAAGGTCACTTATATCTCACTTGTCAGAGACCCACCCATCACAGTTACTGTTAACAGCCCACATCTCCATAACACACAGCTCCCCCAGCCAACTCTACCCTAGACAGTCTGAGCATGGAATGGTCCACTTCTGTCATGGTTACATAGGAGAATTTTAAATCCGGGAGGCTTCTGGCCCTAAAGGAATAACTACTAAGCAAAACTCCTCAAAACTGAAAAATCTAAACAAATAAAAATAAGTAGATAAATAAATACACACACATACAAGCCTGACCCACTGGTTATAGTAATGTAGTTATTCACTCAATAGTCAACACACACTTTGCAGGAGCTGGGAAAATAGAAAAGTAGAAATGATATTTGTTTTCTTAGTGTTTCATTCGATTTGGGGGGAGACAGTCACATATCTCCATATGTGTACCACTGTAACCTGTACTAAAGTAAATGAGGATCAATTATGGAAACCAGCGTGGCACGGAATGGCCAAGAAAGTTTTTCTGAAAAGAGAATTTGGGGATTGGCCTCATTAAAATGAGTAGCTATTAAATGTTGTGACAGGAAAAGAAGGCAGCTTCGAACCCAGTGAGGGGAAATTCTGTGGGCAGAGACACTGAGAAAGAACGGGGATGAATCTATAAGAGGAACTGAAGGAAATTTGTGAAACCAAGAAAGTCACCAAAGGCAAAGGATGTCTCAGAGGAGTATAAATCTCCAGGGCTTTGAGGGGCAGCAGAGGCCTCCTGTGGGTCCCTTGGAAGCCAACACTGAGATAAAATTTCCAGTATGATGTGATCAAAGAGAGCGCCAATAGGAAGGTGGAAGGAACAGAGGGACAACAGCTGATTGGGAAGGAGTTGTCAAACAGGTTATGGCTGTGGGCTCCTGCAGCTGCCTCCAGCAGCCAGGGAGCTGGAATACAGAACCTGCATTGCACCAGCATCTAAGCCAAGGGGAAGGAGCCACGATCTTCGCTGAGCCCTGTGAATCTTTGCATGAGGGTGCTGGGCAGGAGAGGGACAAACATAAATTTCCAAGCACTTCGAGGTGGTTGTGAGTGACACTGGGTAGAATGTGCTAAGAGCTCGCTAGAGAAACATCAGGCTGTGCAAAACAGGGCCATTGTGCACCCAGCAGTGAGGCTGAGGTTATTAGCTATGGCACTGCACCATGCTTGTGTGTTCCTTCCGGGTTACAGAGCAACACGCCTAATGTCGGAAAAAAGCAATATTCTTATCTCCGCTTTTATTACATTCTTCCCATCTTTCTATTCTACAAGCATACTGTGTCTTGCTCAGGTAAATTCTAAAGTCTCAGATACACCCAACTGCTGCTCTCCAAAATGCTCTCTAATAAGTATTGGTTGTAAGTCCTATTTTATACCTAGAATATCGGGAAGTACTGAGATACAAATTGTCAAAGCTGTATGTACGAAGGTCGATCACCCACGATTCAAATTCAGAGCACCAGTTTCCAAAGTTGTTTTTATTTCCACCATGCTATGATGACGCAAATGACATATAACATGATTGTCCACAAATTTTATTAAAGCTTGTAGGGCAAAGAATCCCTGTTATTTAACTTACTCCCTCTAATTCTAAAAGGGAACTGATTTAATTATGAATAGAAATAAAAATCAGAAATAGGATAAAAACAAAAGATATAAGGCTCCTCTACAATATCTCAATATTTAATAGATTTTAAGTGAAGAGCAAGACAGGTTAATTTTGGAGTCTGATATAACTGATTTCAACGCCATCTGGAGGGAGAGGACAATCACATAAGCCAGCTCTTAACATAAATGAGGGATGTCCCAGGCAGATGTTATTATATTCTTCTATAGACCTAAAATTTCAGTTATTAAGCTTTACCAGTGAGAGAAGATTAAACCAAACCCAGAGAGAAGTATGGCTTTCTGAATTCTAACCATATATAAAAAGGATTCAGTTTACATATAGGCAGCAAAAAATAATTTTTCATATGCAAGTATTGCAGGTCAAGTATCAACTTTCAGGCCAGGAGTTGTGTTTTCTTGACACATGCTTTAATGTGATTCTCATACTCTGATTTATGACACGCCTTTTCAAAGTGAATATTTCCACTGTACTGGCCAGAGCACTGGTCTTCCTGTTGATTATGTGTTGAGTCTTGAACATCATCCCACATTGTCTGTAAAATGAGCCCCATCACTGCTTTGCACTGTGCAAGGAGATGAGCATGTAAAGAATAACCTGGCCCGAGAATGTCCAATATACAAAAAATGAAAAGGAGAAAACTCGTAAGTAAGAAAGCAGACTTTTTTCTGAGTGCCTGTTTTCTGGGGGAATTTCTTCTGACCTTGCATCCCAGCCCCATCATTCCCAACACACCTGACTCTATTTCCTGCAGCACGCCATTCCTAGGTAATTGTTGTCCCTGAAGGATGGGAAAGTATTCATTTATTTTTCTCAGGATGACAAAATATTGCTTACAAGGGAAACATTTGTATAAGAATCGTTACAGCTTCTTAGGAGAGAATTGTTTGGAATTAGGAGAACATCCTTCACCGTGCTTTGTTTTCACTCTAAATCTTGAAGCAGAATCTATTTTCTGTATCCTCTCTATCTGGAAATTAAAGCTAATGTCAGTGTAGGGGGACAAATCCATCCTGTTGGTAGCTTTCTAAGTCCTGTCTCTGCCTTGGGAACAGCCTATAGTAGTGTTAGAAATCCCAATTTCTTTATAGTTTACTCTGAGCTCAAGAAAACTCAAATATGTTATGAAATGCCCGCTAATAACCCAATCTAAATTTCTCTCTCAAGCCTGTGTATTTTATATACACGCTGAGAATTCGAATACCTGTCAATATTGGATTGATGAGAATTCCAGCTAGAAGTCTGTCACCCTGGAATTTGTAGTCTACCTACCCCAAATTTATCAAGTGTTTATTTGTTTATCTCCTCAAATATCATATAGTTCTTTCCAACAATTCCCCTTCCTGTGTGCCTTTGGCACATTTAAAATTATTTAGTGAAAGAATATCTATTTTAACTTGTCAATAATACAATAACAATATAACACAATATTATAATAATACGATACAATAATAATACAACAATAATAATGTCAATAATACATTGTGACTCCATCTATCTTTCCTTCAAAGGTTTCGTAGGCATAATGTTTGAGGGTAGCTTTATTTGATTTTATTTGGACACAAGTCGATTTCATGTAACTAAATGAAATTGTAAAAGATACTGTGATAATGCCAACAATTTAACAAATTATCTCCAGAGATGCTATTTGATTGTAGATTCTTGTCTTACAAAAGCCTAAAAGGCTCTTTAAAGATGCTATAACATAAATCCTTGATAGCACCTGGAAAAAATAGTCTCCTCAGTGCCTCTAAGTGGTCTATCTTCTGTTCTCCACAGACTTATCTGTGCCATGTATCATAAACGTGGATATAATGTATAAATTCCTGTGGTTAAAAAAACAAAGACGATGAACACCTCCATTTTGAAACTGCCATTTGAAACTGCAGTTTTTTTAAATGTCTTTTTACCTATTTTATGAGTAGATCGTTTCTCTAAAACACAATTACGGTTCTAGACATTTGTGGATATTATGTGGTTTTGTCATTGGCCACAAACCACATCTTTAAAAAGTTCTTGAAACTTTTACTGTCACTGATTTGGCGAGACATTTAGCAAACAAATTGTTTCAGAACATTGACGTCAATAAAGTACAGTGCGCAGAGTGATGAGATATTTCTCTTATAAAGAGTCCCCAACATATTGCTCACCCTGCAGTCAGAATCAATAAACATTTTTACTGTTCTTAGTAACAGAGGACATGTGAGAAAAGTTTTAAAACAATCAGGATTTTCAAGATGATTTGGACTTTAACATTTCTCATTCATTGAAGACTTTAAGAAGAGGATATAAACTATTTTTATCCCAAAAGATATAAAATTCAATCCTTTCTAAATGGTTTCTAATGACTTAAAGTAGACATTGAAAAAAAATTAAGTTTGTGGAACTCAACTGTGTTTGACCCCATATTTATATATTTAGAAATTGGTTATCATATTTCTTATTTGATTTTAAATCCACCTTCTCACAATGTGTAATTACTTTAGAAATAAGGAAACTAAATGTTAGATAAGAATATAACACATTAAAATGGTGGTTTTCACACTTACCTGCTCATTGGAATCACCCAGAGGGCTTCAAAATTCAGAAATCTCTGTGACAATCCCATAAATCATAGATTATTTGGTCTACAGTATAACCTGGGCCTTGGGATTTTTAAGAGAACCTTTGGTCATTCTCATGTGAAGACAAGTTTGAAGACTGCTTGCTGACAAGTAAGAAATATGTATTCTTTTATGTGGAAGTTCTTCAAGAATATATAGCCTAGGATATTAATCAGAACTTCCAAAAAATTGAAGCTATGTGACTCCTATTCTCAAAGCCACACTTCCAAAGAAGGATATTCTTTTCCTTCTGGTTGAGAGATCACAGTGGTGCCTAACAGTGTTCTCATTAGATATGATGACAATGAGAGAGAAATTTAATGTGCACCTTCCCTATGGTAGGCTTGATTTTACATGTGTTTTTCTCTGTGTCCATAACACCATAAAGAGTGTACTTACCCCTTTCGAGGAGAGGAATCAAAAACACAGAGTGTGGATATTACTTGCTCGAGAATTTGTAGCCAACAAAGTGCCAAATTTAAGAGTCAGACACAGTTTTACCCAAAGCCATGAGCCTATATTCTCAATCGCCACAATATCCAATATGACATTAATATTTGTGGATACTAATGATAAAACACTTTCAAACAGGACAGAGTTGTATAATTAATAGTCAAGTGATCTTTTCAAATGAATCATTGAGATTATTTTGACTTAAATGTCTTTGTCGAGACTTCTGCTTTTCTTTCTTTCTCCTACTTGGATGCCTGATCTTGCCTTTCCTCAACTTATATTAGGTCTTCATGGATCATGTGTTCAGTCAACAACAACAGTGAGGGGAATAGCAGAAGCCTATTCATCGAAACTACTGTTATTTGGAATTTGTCACTGCTGAGATAATGTTTAAATTATGAACAGATGACATATTTAAACACAAACAAAATTCAGTCATTCTAAGGCACCAAACTTCATGAACAATTTTGGAAGCTATACCTGCTGCTACCCAGAGTAGCTGAGCAGAGAGAAGCAGGGATCCTGTGAACTCCTTCACAGCATACTGGAGGTCAAAGCTCTTCTGTAATTTCACGTTGCTCATCAAGTCCTAAAATAGATTTTGAAGGAACTATATAAAAATGCAAACTTTTTTTTTTTCTCACTGGGCTTAGTGGTGCGTTTTCATGATTCTCATAACATTTATCTGGATGCATTCCAGTCACGTGCATGATATGCTGTATAATCACTATATGCATGCTATGCTGCACATTTACCACGGGCTATGCCATATAATCATGAGTTCACAGGAAATTCAAATATATATCAACATAAAGGACTCTTCAAAGGCATTAGAACATGTATTTTCTAAGAAATAAAATTTTCCCTAAGAAATCTTACATCTTTATTCCTAATCTAATTTAGAAAAACTGCTATTAGCAATGATTTTTATAGGTAAAATCATTATCACAAATTTTAAAATTAATACATGAGTAACAGATACATTTCTCCAGAAAAGCAAAGGAAATATTTAGAATCAGGATTCTAAAATTTCATCCAAGACTGAGAGACAAAACGGTAATAAGGACAAGACAACCACCCAAGACAGAAGAAGCAAGACATAGAGAACTGGAGATTAAGTAAGCATCAACCAGGATTATAGAATACAAAAAGATGAATAATTAAATTAATTTTGAAAATTTTGGAGGTGCAGAAAATTTAGACATTTCATTCAAGAGCCTAAGAATACTAAGATAGCAATAAAAAAGAAAACCAACCAATAATTTAACAGTAACTGTTATTTTGTGTAACTTTTGAGTATAAATATAATATTCTAAGTTTCTATACCAAAAAGAGTGAATTGAGAACTATCACAATACCAAGAGACTCATTTAACACAGGACTACATGAAATGGGGCATTGAGAAACATTTTCAGAGTTTCAGGGGTAAAGTGTGTGATCCAAGCAGTCCAACCTCAGCTAAGTCAACATTCATTAATGAGGCAGAAAGACCTCCTCAGACACCAAATGACTCAGGAAGTGTATGACCCATTTATCTGTCTTGCAAAAATTACTCAAGGAAGTGCTTCACTCAAACAATAAGTGCTTCACTCAAACAAAACCAAGAAACTAACTCAATTTGAGAGCATGAGTAGTTCAAAAGTAAAGGCAGTGAGTGATGAACTCAAGGCAGAGCTAGCATCTGAGTAATTGCTCTAAGCATGGTTACAAAACACAACAAATGTCAAAAGTGAATCCTTGGATGGGAAAAAAAGACACTACTTAGAAAGGAATTAATGACACTACTTATTTATATTCCAATTAAAACAACATACTGGCAGGACTGAGCAGCAGAGAACAAGGAAGGTATTCTAAACTTCATATTCAGATATAATGAGCTGACTCTGATTTATCAATAAGCTTATTGACTTATTTATCTGTGTAGAAAATATCTGTTTAGCATCTCCATTGTGCAAAGACCTTGCTCAGGGCAGGAATAAAGGGGCAAGACTGAGTCCTTATGTCTCACGGAACAATCCATTAAACAGTATAGATAATAATACGAAATAATCAGAGAGACCAAAACTATACACTCGTGAATGACAAATATTATTTTGGTCAAAGATGAACTGCATACAGATATTTCTCATTTAACAACCTACCTGTTTAATGACTGTTCAGACTTATGACCAAGCCATGCTATTCAAACTTACAACCTGCCACTCAGACTTAAGACCCATCATATGACATTGCTATTTTTGCCTCAATAGCCAAAATATGTGCTGTTCACCCATTTTGATGCAGAAGGGAGTGATTTGGAGCACTGTCCCATGAGACCATTTATCACAGATGATACAGGCAGAACAGCTACACCACATGGCCAGAAAAATTTATCAGTGTACTCTTTTTATTGGTCTCACTTCTAAGGACTATTTGCATCCAACAGTTTCTCAGATGATAATAAAACTGATTATTTGGAGTTAAATAAATTCTCAGGTATAAAAAACTCTTTAAAAGTGATGTTACCTTCAAAACTTTTTGAAATGTAAAAATGTGTCACATCATATGAGTGCACATATTTTCTCAAGGGTTATATACGTGTTTCCAAACCACAGGAAACAATTGAGCAGTTAATTATCACTGTTTTACTTGGCTCTGTGATTGTTTCATGTGGTTAATTTTATGTCTTACACTCCTGGCTAGTAAGCTCCTTTACTACATACTTGAGATGTCTTTCTATCATCCAAGGTATTTATTGAGAAGGCAGACAGAGTAGAGGCTCCACTAATGCCAGTTTCACTGTCAAGAATATTTGGCATTTCCAATGACTTTTACAGAGTCAAGCAGGTTTGTGTTTCTGTGATATCTTATTAGTAGTATTTTGGTTTCACTGATCCCTTGCAATAACCTGCAGAAGCTCCTTCATTAACGATTCAAAATTGTACATTCAAAACAGCTTCCAGCAATATCAGCTGTCATCAGGGTAACCTTGAAGACTTCATGGAAGCCGCTAAGATGCCAGGAAAGGGCATGCAAGGAAATATAGGAATAGACTCTTTTATTTGCTGACGATCATAGCTGGACTGCATTTGTTTTGCAATCATGATTATTGATGAACACTTTCTAGGTCATTGCTGTATCATAAGATATCCTGGATTTTCTGAATCATTTTTACCTCTGCCTTTTCTGACATGTGGTGGATCAATATTGCTTGACCACAGCTGATATGATGATTTTTTTTATGGGCTGCTGTATTTTATCTTAAAGGTTATTGGAGAGCATGTGTTCTTAAGAAAAACAAATCATTTTCATTGAACTATTTTGATAATATTACATCCAATATAGGTATTTCTCATTTAACAACATACCCATTTAATAACTGCTCAGACATGATTAAGGCACTCCGTTCAGACTTACAACCCATCTATTTTTTTTTTGGTACAGTTCTGTACATTTTGTTGATAGAACCTCAAAGACTTTTTTTGTACAGTATGTCTTGTCTATACAGTATTGCAATTTTTGCTGATTGTATTGTATAGTATAGTGTTGTAGTTTTATGTTCTGTTATACATTACTGTGCTGCATGTAAGAGTTATCCAAATAAAAGCAAAGTCATCAAATTGGAGTTTCTTCAGGCCATTACTTTGTCAGGATTCTTATAACGTATGCACTATATACAATTCATCACTTAGTGACCAATTCAGTTTACAACATCGTTGCAGGAACAGAACTTGGTCATTAAATGAGACACGTCTGTATATGAAGGTGGTCCCCTAAGACTGTAAGTGGAGCTGAAAAATCCTATCTCTTAGTTCATAACCCTTTTTTTCAATTTTATTTTTTAACCAAGAACATGTATTGGTACATTGTCCATATAGTGATCACATTTAACATGTTTGTTTTGTACCTGTACATGGCGTCTCTTGGTTCTCCCCCCTTCTACCCTCCCCTCCCTTCTGTTCCCTCCATCCCTATTTACAGCAGGTTTATTTACAATTCTCCATGATTTCCCTTTCCCCTTTCTTTCCATTTTTTCCCCTTCCTGCTTTTCCCCCTTCCCTCTTTCTGGTACTCCTCTCCTTTGTATATTATCTTCCTTTTATATGATATCCGTTACACTACTTTGTCCTTATTTACAGTTATGGTTTCTCATATCAGAGAAACGATTCGATGTGTGCTCATGAGTGTCTGATTTATTTCGCTTAGTAGAATATTCTCAAGGAACACCCATTTACATATAAATGACTCTAATTTATCCTTCTTTAAGGCAGTGTAGTACTCCATTGTGTAGAAAAGCCACATCTTCTTTAGCCATTCACTGGTCGTTGGGCATTTGGGTTGTTTCCAAGACCTAGCTATTACAAATTGCGCTGCTATAAACACGGTTGTGCATATATCTCTGTGGTATGACGATTTTAGCTCTTCTGGAAAGATCCCCAGTAGGGGAATAGCTGGATCAAATGGAACCTCTAGTTCTAGTTTTTTGAGGAATCTCCATATGGATTTCCACAGTGGCTGGACCAGTCTGCATTCCCACCAACAGTGGAGGAGGGTTCCTTTCTCCCCACAGCCCCTCCAGCATTTGTTGTTGGTTGATTTTTTCATAGATACGATTCTTTCTGGAGTGAGATGGTATCTTAATGTTGTTTTGATTTGCATCTCGCGAATGACTAGTGATGTTGTCTTAGTTCATAACCCTTTAACACATGCACTGTTCACATGTTTGTGGTCTTACTGGTGTAAATAAACCCATGGTGCTGCCAGTCCTATAAAAGTATAGCATGTGCAATTATATTTAGTTCATAATACTTGATAGTAATAATAAACACCTATGTAACTGATTTATGTATTTATTTTTATCATTATTGTACAGTGTACTCCTATTTATCAAAAAAATTTACTGTAAATTTTTACCAACATACCCTATTATTCTAGCAAAAGCCTCTTATATCTCCTGGCTGCCACATTTCTGAGTTGTTTCAAAAGGCCCCTTTGAGTGATTAACCTGCATGCTCTAGTTTTATGTAAGTGCATTCTGCGACATTCACATACTACAGAATCTTCTAATGATGGAATGTGATCCTGTCATTAAGTGACACGTGACTGTATACATAAGTTACAGGGAGGACAGAGTTAAGAAAATTACAGCCATATTACAAAAAAAAGGAAATGAAGATTGGAATAATAAAGTAGCAAAATGTGGGGGGAAAGAAATCACAAAATGAAATTCATGAGATAGCTCAAGAAACTTACCTAAATTTTGCATCCATTAAAAGAGTGACATGGATTACATTAGAAATATTTCACATAAAGAAACAAGAGACAATGATAAGATACTATTACACAATTTTGAAAAGAAAATGGATGAGCAAACCATGAGAGGAAACTGTAGAAAAATAGCAAAGCCTGCCGTGTGAATATAAGGAAAGGCAGAATTGTAACCAAAATTAAAATTAGTAAAAAAGAGGGATATTTTAGATATATTAAAGTATAGCTGACAGTGAAGAAGTAGTGGACAAACTATTAAACATCAGATCACATTCCAAATATATATTAAAAATAAGTGGTTAGATTTTAGTAAAATAAAATTATACTGATGTGTAGATAATTGTAATAACAACAGAACTACTGTCATCAATGCTAGATAAAGAAGCCAAATTTATAGAGAAGAGTCATTTAAATTGAATGATTTGAAAAATTAGTTAATTAAATAGTTATATATCCCCCCACACATGTTCATGGAACATATAAAAAGACCAAGTCAACTGTAGTTAAGAAAAACAATTATCATCATATTCTAAAGCATAGAACTTAGGTCACATATTCTGGTTATACTGAAATAACACTAAGATTCAATTAAAAAGAAATAACAGTTCAGATTCAAACTACTTGAAAAGTTAAAAAAAAATTTCCTGGGTAACTACATAGCAAAATTTAAAAAAAAAACAGTTAAAACTAATTTAAAGTATTTAGAAAATAGTGAAAATAATAATTGTTAAGGAATGAATACATGTAAAATTTATGGAAAATTTTCTAAACCGATAGTGGGAAATCATGTTTTAAGGATAATGAATATTAAAATAAATAATCATCCAAGAAGCTAGAAACACCAGAATTTGATATAGGGAAATACACTAACTGTATAACCTTTAAAAATAATAAACTGCATACGTACACTGATAGAAAAATAGGCAGATATTTCAGAACATTATAATTTTAATCTTTGTGTATCATTAGCCAAAGAGAATCGGTGATTTCAACAACAGTCTTTATTATATGTGTGTATATACACACACACACGTATGTGTATATGTGTGTGTATTATCTTTCTCACTTCACTTGCAAGGAAACATTTTTCTTTTCATTAAATCTGCAGTACTCTGCTTCTTTATCAGCAGTTCATTGCTCTCCTACATTTCTTGTCTAACATTTGTGCAACCTTAATCATCAGGTTAAGTGGTTATAGTTCATAAATTGTCCAAAGTTCTGAAACATTCTGGTTCTATGATTGAAGTAAAACAACCTCTCTCTTCATTTATTAAAAAATAATGGAGGTCATGATTTTATTCTTGATATAAGAACTACCTCTCTCTAGTCATTGATTAATAGAGGTCATGACTTTGTTCCTGATGTAAGAACTACCTCTCTGTGTATTTATTAAATAACAGAAGTCATGACTTTATTCCTGATATAAGAGCTACTTCTCTCTATTCATTTATTAAAAAATAATGGAGATTATGATTTTTTTCCTGATATAAGAACTAACCCTTGAAACTTAAAACTTTAAGTGGTTTACCCTTGAGTGCAGCCCTCTGGGAGACTGAGGCAGGAGGATCCCAAGTACAAGCCCAGCTTTGGCAATTTAACAACTTAGCAAGACCCTGTCTCAAAATAAATAAAAAGGCTAGTGATGCAGTTCAGCGCAAATACTCTGGTAGGTTCAATCTCCGGAACCACAATATTGTTATTTCAGTAATTCTCATTGTACCTTTTGTCTCTTTGTATTGACTAGGAAGTCCAGGATGGGGAGAGACACCATATCTAGTGAATAATTGGACCTCGACTCATGACCTTGAAATGTTTAGCCAAGTCAATGTTTGAACTGATTTTAGTGCTAACATAAATTAATTAGCCTATGTTTTAAACTTATTAATATTGTGTTCATACATATGAATCTATAAAAATCCGAACACTACTTAAACATTAGAGGCTGGAATATGAATTCATCTGTAAAGTCCCAGTAACAGTTTGGAATTTTAAAAGAGTAAAATATAATGACATGTAAATACCGAGAAAACAACAAAAGTGCTCTTTGAGCCTATTCTTAGTGTGAAACAAGACTAATTTTTGTTATAATTCCTCTTGCCTATCTTTTCATCTCTTAGGTTTTTCTCCTCCCAATTTCCTCTTAACATTTTTAAGATATCATTATTAAACGTGAAAGGAAGACTCGTAGGACCCAAAGAGCAAATCCCAAAAGTTGGCAAATTGACTGTGCCACAAGTATTTCTAGTTATACTTCTGCGATCTAAACAGTTAATATTGTGGGCACTTTATATAGACCACTTGCAAATCTTCATATGGATGATTCTCAGAAGCTGCACTGGATTTGCAAACTCCATTTACCAAAAATGTAGGAGGCAGTAAAACAATTGCCTTGATACCAAAATGTATGCATGCCTATGGATACCGCTGCAAAAAGCACGGCAATACAGACACCATTCTGAGAATCCGATTTCAGTTCTTCTGGACATACATCCACAAGTGGGTCTGCTGGATCGTGTCATAGATCTATTTTTAACTTTCGAGGAGCTGCCCTACTGTTTTCCGTAGTTGTTGCGCCATTTTAGATTCCTGCCATTTGCAACAATATGGATGAGCCTGGAGGACGTTATGCTAGTTGAAACAAGCCAGTCACAGAGGGACAAACACGGCATTATTCCATTTATACAGGGCCTCTCAAACACCGAAGCTCAGAGAAGCTGAATGTAGAATGGTGGTTGCCTGGGGCTGGGGAAGAGGAAATGAGAAGTGGCTGCCCTATGTGTGTAGAGTTTCAGTCATGAAAAACGAACAAAGGCTAGAGATCTGCTGTACAGCATTGTGCCTATAGTTAGCAATACTGTACTGTACATATGAAGTGTGTCCAGGATAAATACTATCTTAAGTGTTCTTACTACAATTAAAAACCAAATTAGAAAATGCTGGAGAAAATACTAGCAAGTTGTAAACATAAGAAGTAGTATATTGTCTATATATTTCAAGAGTTTCCAAGAACATAGGATAAGAGAACACTATTTTATTATTATTCAGTGCATGCTTCCACTTAGGCAGGCCAAAGAAACTTGCTACTAAACGAACGTGTTATTAACACATAGAATATTATGATCAACTTCTGCAAAGAATGGACCTAACATTTACTTAATGGGCAAAGCTTACAGATTTCCCAGTAAATTTAAATGATAATTGATATTACTCGTGAAATAAAGTGACAGGAAATAAAAACATAAAATGAAAAGAGCAATAAAACCTATGGGAGTGAGTGGGTAATGGGAATTCAGAATGTTCCCAATAGGAAGGCATCAAAAATTCTGAAAGACTGAGTTTAGAACTTTTGGAATTTCTGAAGGAATAATTCAATTACTTTTATATATTATAGATATTGTGTATTATAGGAATAAACTTATTTTTAGGTTATAAACTATTAATCTTTATATAATAATTTATATTTATATTTATATTTATATTTATATTTATATTTATATTTATATTTATATTTATATTTATATTTATATTTCAGGAGAATACAAGGAGCTATGGTTTGGAACTGAAATATCCCTGACATGTCTCACATGTTTGGAAGATGGTTGGATCATGGGGACTCTACCCACTGATGGAGCCACATGCCTGAGAGGTCAGCGGTGAGTGTGTTCTTGTTGGGAGGTAAGATTTGAACAGAAGAGGCAGTCTTGCTTCCCAACTCCTATCTTCCCTCTCTTCCTACTTCTGTGATGTGAGCTGCTTTCCTCCACGGTAGCCCTCCAGGCCCTCCTGCCATGACACTTCCATGCTTAAGCCTGCCAACCATGGACTGAAACTTCTGAAACTGTGAGCCCAAACAAGCTTCTCCTCCTTTAAGTTGCAAGCTTCAGGTATTGTGTCCCAGCGAGAAGGAAAGTGGCTAAGACAAAAGCCATATTGGAAATAATTAAAGAACAATTGGTTTAAAACAGAAAAAAAAGGTATATAAGAAGTACCTAATATTGGCGAAAAATCAAGTCCTGAATGCAACAGCACATGAAATTTACATTAATCCTGCAATAAACGCCCCTGCAGTTATGAGGTATGTTATTCAGGAAAAATTCACAATGCCATGGTGGAAGATTTCGCAATGATTTCCTGAGAGATTATCGACCAATAGAGACCTGAAGAATAAGTGTTTTAAGAAAGTCCAGGTGGAGAGTGAGGTTCATTCCCCAGCCAGGAAAAAACCTATACGATGGAAGAAAATAGGAAGGAACAAGGCCACAGAGCAAGAGCTCAGTAAATAGCCAGCATTGTAATAATAACAATTCTTATTTTTGTTATTGGGATATTTGTCCAAATAGTATTAGTTCAGAACAGAGAGAAAGAAAAGGTAAGGACAAAGAGGAATGAAATCATGAGAAAGAACATCGAACATAGGAAGTAGAAAGGGACACGACCAAAGACATGAATGGGACATCATGGGTTTCACCTGGCACTCAGGCAGGCACAGGGCTTGCTGGGCAGCCAGATCAGAAAGAAAATGTGGGAGTGTGAAGGAAACCAGAGGGACCCCCACCATGAGATGACTTCTCACATGTTTACCATCCCAACACCACTTCCATCCCAATACGTTCCCAACTTAATTGGAAAGAAACTGCTGTTTCTTGGGTTCCCAAATGGACATCAAATCAAACAAATACAGGACTGTACTTTTCTCTCATTTTTTTTTAAGATAGTGCCATTTGAACTGACTAGTGTCTGCTCAGTGATAGCTAAGTGAGATATTTTAGTGTTCTTTAATAAGTATTGTCAGCTTTACTTTTTCTTCTTATTCTCCAAGCACGCTCATTACATTGGAAAGAAAACTTAAAATCGCTCCTGAATGAAATGTTGGTAAGACGTAAATGCTGAAGTTTGAAGCATAATCTGTTTATCATAATCGGTCTCCTTCAGGGAGATGCTGGGTGCCCTGCTGATGCACACTTCTTCTTCTTGGATTTGCAGAAGAATTGGCTTGACTTCTCCCTCTTTCTTTTTCCTCCATCCCTTTTTCCACAAACTCCTGTTCACTCTTACAGCAGAACTGTGCACAACAAAAGAAAGACAAACCTTTGAAAGTAAATGGAGACCCTTTAGTTGGTGATTTGACAAGTTCCCCTGCATCTGTGCTTAATATAACTACAGGATGTACATGTTGAAACCTCTCAAGCAGTTGAAGTGGGAGACAATCTAAACATGTAAGTATTTAGAAATGTCAGTTAACATTTTGAAACAGCATCCTCTTTGTTTCAAGATTCACACTAGATTAGATCAGTTTTGCTATGAGAATACATCTTGCCTCCCAGTGACCTCCAGACATCCTAAATGCTACCCCAAATAAAATCAGACCCTGGAGCCCCAGGAAAAGATCAACATTTTTACAAGGTGCAGCATGGCGTATGTTTGCTTGGGATTTTGTCTTCTTAATTAAATATTTCTCAGCCCCTATCATAGAAATTGAAAAACACAATTGAAACACCAAACAGTACATAGTATTCCAAGCATGTATGTGAAATGGAAAATAAGGCTCGTAAAATTATACCACAGCTCTTACTAAATCCTTTTCAAAGTTATTCTTTGAGAACACAAACAATAGGCCATCAAATGTGTTAATTTTATTAAACAAAAACCGTTTTGTCACATTTCCTAAAAGTGATATTATCACTATAGGCCCCTCACTGATAAAAATACATGGGCGGATTATGTCAATATGTTTTTAATAAAAGGGTGGCCAGCCTTGATTTAATGTAGGATTTATGGACTCCCAGGCTGAATCACTCCTGTCCTTTGTCGTGTCTCACATGCCAGACCCAAGAATGCCTACAAATGAAGGAATAGCGGTTACTCCCAGCATCCTAGAACTTCTCGAAAGTGTTTTACAGAGTCATATTCTAAAAACTGAATCTTTCTGGGTGATGATCAGCATGCTACATTCTGAAGGACAGCAAGGGGCTACCTGCAATTAAATATGTAATCAAAACAAATCCTTTATGGGGTTTCAGTGGAACCTGGAAATTTTGGGTGATCCTACATCACCCAAAAGATTATTTCCAGTAAATAATTTGGATATTGAGTCTACTAAGTGATGAATGCCATTCACTGAGTTACTCAAATTCTAAACTCAACATGCTTACATTTTTAAACCTTAGTAGTTTATTTATTTGGTTTAAAATGTCTAGATTATTTACTTTCTAAGTGTGTTTGGATTATTTTCAATACTTAAAAAGTGAGACCCTCCCCCAAAACACCAATAAAATCTCTTTGAGAAATACTAGACTATTTGAAGAGAATCTGTGTTGCATAAGAACAAAGAAATAGGAGTGCATAATTTAACAAGTAGACTGAAAAGAGAAAGATAATGTCTAACCTCGGCCTAGGCAATGTCATAGACTGTTGATTTCTGGTCAGGACATGATCTCTGCTTCCCCCAAAATGAATAAAAATTGAGCAGTCACTTGGTGAATTCTACTTCTACTCTTGAAATCTACACATTAGGTAATTGACACTCTTCACAGATAGGATACAATGTATAATTTTAGAGCAACCTAATGATGGTGCATGTTCAGTTGTGTTGGGTTCCATGATTGGCTATGACTTAGGAGTATGTTAAAATCTTCACACTACTAGAATGCGTTATAATATAACAAGTGAGAGAATAGTCTCAGGAATCCAACTCCCGGAGTTCCTTTACTCAACTGTGTGACTTTGCGCAAATTCCTTAATTCTAGAAACTCTGTATCTTCATCTATAAAATTGAAAGTAATAAGCAGTGATTGTGTGAACTCTGATGAAAAATGCTTAGTTTCAGGGCTAGTGTTTCTTATTCATACTCTGTATTGGAAAAGTGAGATTTTAAGGACTGAGCCTTGGAGCGATGCACCGCTAAAAGTTCGAGAAGAGAAGTAAAAAACAAGCAAAGGCAGGGGGAAAGGAGAAGGCAAAAGAGTTGGAAGAAAAGCCAGCAGAAAGCAGAGAGGGAGAAGTGCTTCAAGAAGAGAATGCCAGTGCTTTTTGGGCTAAGTCAGCCGAGCTCTGAGTACCAACAGTGGAATTTGGTAAGATCAGAAGTCAGAGTGACCTAGATGAGGGCAGTGTGAACAGAGCGGTGAATGCAAAGGCAGGACTAGAGAGAACAAGGCAGAAAGGCACAAAAATTGGGGCAACAGGTAGACAACCATGTCCAGAGAATTGCCTGTAATGACGAGCAGAGTCGTATTACACTGGCTGGAGGGTGTTTGGAATCGGTAGGAGATTTTTTAATAGGATAAATTAGAGCACGTGTGTGATTTTCTGGAAAGGTTCCAACAGAAAGAGGAAAACTGATGATGTAGGAGAGAGACAGTAGACAAGCTAGTTTCCCTACAAGCTGAATCTATATAACCTTCTAAAAATGTAGAAGTGTTTGCTTTCGATGTACACACGGAACCTTACTAGAAAGAGGAGAGTAAGAAGATACTGATATCAATAGGTAGGTATTTGTGAAGCTGGGAAATGTTGCAATTTATCATCTGATTATTGTGCTTCTATTTTTTTTTTGGATAAAATTTACTTTATTTTTTTAATTTTTATTTTTACCAAGAACATGTATTGGTACACTGTATACATAATGATCATAATCAACATGGTTATTTTGTACCTGTACATGATACATCTTGGTTTTCCCCCCTCTTCCCCTCCTCTCCCTTCCATTCACCCACCCCTGCCTATTTGCAACAAGTTTATTTACATTTTTCCATTTTTTTCCTTTTCATCTTACTTTCCTTTAACCTTCCTCTTTATCCCCCTTTTCCCTATCTAGTTCTCCTTTCTTTTGAATACTATCTTCTTTTTTACATAATATTTATTCTACCCCTTTGTCCTTATTTACACTTATAGTTTCTCATATCAGAGAAACCATTCGATATGTACTAATAAGTGTCTGATTTATTTCACTTAATAGTATGTTCTCAAGGAACATCCATGTACACACAAATGACTCTAGTTTATCCTTCTTTATGGTGATGTAGTACTCCATTGTATAGAAAAACCACATCTTCTTTAGCCATTCATTAGTTGTTGGGCATTTAGGTTGCCTCCAAGACTTAGCTATTACACATTGTGTTGCTATGAACATGGTTGTGCATGTATCACTGTGGTATGATGATTTTAATTTTCATCAGCTGAATACAAGCTTAGAGCTTGAGAAAAAAGGAAAAGTGAATAGAAACCCAGGTGCATGTGAGATAGCATAATTTAGGATGATGCCAAATGGCTGCAGAGCGAAATACAGGACCCATTTGAAATTAGTGGTCAGGAATTTGAAATGAAGCCCATGATTAGACTTCGGGCATCATCTGTCCGGTATTCATCTGGATAGGTTCAGGTATGTGGTACGTGAAAAGATATATTTTAATACAAATTGAGTTTCTGAATAACAAAGCAAAGGAGATCAAGGATACTGAATGTATATGAAAGCACATGATGACTGGCCATGAACTATTCTGTTAAAGGAAGGGAGTGAGTTTTTTTTTTTTTTTAAGTGATGAGAATGTGCTCACTTCGGCAGCACATATACTAAAATGAGAAGAATGATGAGAAGATAGAGCCTAGCTGTAGTCAAAGGATGCTGAGGGTTTGGATACTTTGTAGCTATGAAGAAAAATGTGTAGCTGGGAGAAAAATGTAGCTATTAGATAATTATACACATGAATAGCTTATTAATGTTTAATTTAATTGTCCAAAATTTAGCATGTAAAGCAACCATTTTAGTATTACATCTCGTGAACTTATGGGTCGGAGATTTTTTTCCCACCCTCGGCTAGGTGATTCACTCTGTGTAGCATTATCTGGAATAACTTGGCATCCACTTAACGGCTTCTCCTGTCTTGGAGCAAGACACCTCAACACGCATGCTGCATGCCCTCGTGGGGTTGGCTGGAAAGATGGTCTCAGCTGGACAAGGTACTTCTCCATGTTGCCTTGGGTCCACTTTCAGTAGACTCTGTAGAATGTTTCTTGGCCTGCTTTTAGTTAGCTCTGTGCTTCAAAGCAAATATTTCAGGAAAGATACATAGAAGCTCCCAGGTTTTCTAAGGTCCAGGGTCAGAAATTAATACAACTTCACTTATGCCAGGTACTACCTGGTCAAAGCACTCACAGGGGAAACAGACTTCACCTCTTGATAAGAACAGCATCAAAAAACTGTCACTATTTTTGATCTGCTGTAACAACGACTTGGACTTCTTGTGGGAGCTGACAGAAATAGACAAAAATCTTAGTGCAATTAATCTTGATGGTGTCAAGATAGAAAGCGGAGACAACCCTGTGAATGCTCACGGCTTGAAAGGATGGATGAAGGCCTTGTCGGTGGCAGGTGGGTGCATGGGCTTCCTCTGTCTTCCTCTGAGCATGGAGGGTCCCAGGATAAATGTGTTCTTATCTTAGAGGGGCAGTGCAGTCAGCCTTCTGTAGCCATAGATTCCCTATCCATAGGTTCTGCATCTTTGAATTCAACCACACAATGTATGAATATTTTAAAAATAAAGAAATTGCTTTTGTATTGTGTTCAATAATGTAAGGACATTTTCCTTGTTATTTTTATTTGAACAATACACTAAAGCAACTATTTCTATAGTATGTATATTTTAACGTGTATTATAAGTAACCTAGAGATGATTTAACGTATATAGCAGGATGTGCATAGATTATTTTTCAATATTACACTTTTATGTAAGGGACTCAAGCGTGTGTGGTATTCATGAAGCAAGTGCAGAGAGGTATCTGGAAACCAATTCCTTTTATTTTTTTTTTATTTTATTTTAAACCAAGAACATGTATTGGTACATTCTACATACAATGGTCACATTCATTACATTAATTCTGTACCTATACATGATGTATCTTGGTTCTCCCCCTCTCCCCCCCTCCCCTCTGC
>PVJO010003903.1:0-116306 GCA_004026905.1 Hystrix cristata | reverse complement strand
GCAAGAGTTCACTCTGTACAGCTCTTCTCTTTTCCTTTCTTTCAGGTGGTTCTTCCTTTAATTGATCAATATTTCAAAAACCATCGTTTATACTTCTTATCTGCAGCAAGCAGGCCTCTCTGCTCTGGAGGACATGCATCAAACAAAGAGAAAGAGATGGTGACCAGGTAAAGAGCCACAACCATACAGCTCGTGTGTGAGTTCTGTGTATGTGCATTTGGGGCAGAGAATTGAGTGGGGCCAGGAAGAGTCCACTCCCACTTCCTCTAGTCTCTGGCCTGGTGACATCCCATGCTAGATGAAGAGAGTTTTTATAACTTAAGATATATGTTCTGGATCTTATATTTCTTTATATTTGCTGCTAACTGCTTTGCTGAAGAGGAAAAATGAAATGTACAAAGCAGAATCCACAAGTAGAAAGCCAGGGAGGCATCACCAGTGTTAGTCTCTGTGAAACAAGATGCTTTTGACATTTGTTTCTTTAACATTTCTGGAAATCTAATACTTTTTTCCAGTTTTTATTTTTCAGGAAGACAAAATCCAACTTATACACATTTAATTAAAAAAATTTAATGACCAATCTTGGAAAGTACTGAAATAAAAAAATACATTTTCTGAACATTTCTCCTCATGGCACGCAAGCTAATATCTTAGAAATGCCTTCTCATTTGTGTTTATACTTAAGTACTCTTTTTACATTTTTTTCAAATTCTTTTGGGGATTTGGAATCTGTTTTCTCAAGCCTCTGCTAGAATTTACTACACATGAGAATTGACCAGTGAGGATATATACCTACATGTTGTTACATTGCTCAAAATCCATACCAGATTTTTAAGAATGTATCTGAATGAAATTTCTGTAGCAGTGAGCAAGGTATGTAAATCAGAACACTGGAGAAACTGCAGCCTGTCCTTAGCCTTGACTGTAATGCTGTGGTGGGTGGCAGTGCGGTGTCAACCTATTGGTGGGGGTGACAAGATATTGAAGAGGTCCATCATCTGAGGATGGAGAATAAATAGGATTCCTGCATTATTTAATGTGGGAGGGAGCAACCAGGAGGTAATTTTCTGCTCATTTCTTTAATCTGTTATCTATTTCACCAGCTAGTCAGTGGCGAGTCATGCGATGTAGGAATACAGCACCACTAGAAATGTCCTCAGACCTCCTCAAATAATACTTTTCCTATGAAGCTGATGAAATGGATGGTAGTGAAAACAGCAGATGGGATTCATTGGACACTTTGTTTCCAAAAACTGTCACCAGATGGAGAAGATGTGCACGGTCCCTTTCCCTTCCCACTTGGCATGACCTTCTTTCCCTCCTCCCCTGGAAGGGAGAATGGCAGCCTTCGGTATTTCATGAGCACAATCATTCTCTTCTTTGGCCCACTCTTTCTGTGGACCACAAGCACACAGATTAGCCAGGCGACCTGGAGGCCCCAAGTTCCAGGGCACACACATTCACCATGAAACCCAGGATGTCAAGAAGTCTTCTACTCTTCCCGGGACAGTTAGCCTTTTGTAAATGAAACTGTTCCCAGAGAGTAGTGTGAATTTAAATGTCAGTTGACTAGATAAATCAAGAGAAAGTACAACTAGAGAAAACGGGGAAAATGCAGATAAACTGACGCAAATTTTGCTTTCTTCTTTCTCATATTTTATTATCTCCATTCAGTGTTAGACTTTTCCTCCAGGTATTCACTGATCACAAAATATTCATGTATCAAAACATCAAGTCGTATACCTATAATATACACAACTCTTACCTGTTAATTGTACATACATAAGAATAGAAGAAATTCATAGAAATATAAACTGAAAACATTAGCTTATTTTCCATTATCATCTCTGTATCCCTCATTGAATAATTCTGAAAGATGTTGCTATTCTGTGCTAGTCTCAAGTGATACAGTTTTGAGGCCCAAGATGTGCCCACGATGTCCCCTCTCTATGATGACTCTGCACAAGAATGTTTTTAATGATTTTATCTTCAGGTTTACTTCACCTAATAGAAAGAGGGTTGGTAAATTTCACTTTTCCCTTTAACATTTCCAGAAAAGGAACACATGCCATTTAAAATTCCAAGACATAGAAATGAAATGCATATAGAACTAACTTATTTCATGGTAGTATATTAGTATCAAACAAGAATTTTTTTTTTTTTTTTTTTTTTTGGTGCTGGGGATCGAACTCAGGTCCTTGTGCTTGGAAGGCAAGCACTTTAACCGCTGAGCTAAATCCCCAGCCCCTTCAAACAAGAATTTAACTTCAGAAAAATTCATAGATGAAAAAATGAATACAGTCATGGTAAGTTGTGGTGCATACATGTACAGCATTCTGTGACATCATCAAAATGATGATGGATATGAATAGTAACTCAGGAATGTGATCATGAGGAAAAATAAAATATACGTTCAAATACTATTAACCCAACTTTTAGAAAGTTGTAAAGTTCTAAATTTGTATATATAGAATACTAATAAAAAATAATTTTAACAGTTGTTTTCTTCAGATAGTGTATTAAAGCGTTTTATTGCTGTTTTATGTATTTTTTAAGTTTTAAACGTAAATATTTTACAACAATACAAATATTTTAAGACAACCAGTAGCACCATTGAAATACAAAAACCAGCTTGGTAATTTGACACATTGAAATGGAACCATTGAAATTTTTAAATGTCTGATTTCTTCTTGCTTTTATGCAATATAAGTGAATAAAATAGGTAAAAATAAGAGCAAAGAGATAAAAATCCAATAAAAAGGTAAAAAACTGACTGTGCTTCTGTGCATAAAAGGTAAAGATTTAAACATGCTCTGCAGTGATGGTTCAAATTTGTATTTAACAGTTGCGAGTAACAATTTTTAAGCCTAAGTTAACTTCTCCACAATTAAAAATTGATGTTTCCATGAGCTGTTTAGCTGTTCTCTGGCATTAGTAATTATGTATTGAGGATTATAGTGTCTGAAGTCAGCACTGTTTTGTCTGCAGAGAGTGAGGTTTTGCCCCTGTCTTCCAGGAAGGCACCTTGTGCTGGCTAAACACAGGGACATGAATATAGCCACACTAGAAGAAAGCCCAGTGGTTCCCTGGGGTTCAGAGTCCAGCCCAAACACGTCAGATGGACGCTATGCCATGCAAAGCTGATCAGATTGAGGAAGGGGAATATTTTGCAGATAGTATTTAACCAGATCAGTAAAATAGAATGCCTGGTAATTTAGAGAAAATGTAAGTCATGTAGATTGTGATGGATACTAACTGCCAGAATAAGGCATCTCTTTCCTTCTTTTGAAATTTTAAAATGTTATTTTTAGCTAATTCATTGGCACTAAGCAGCCATTGAAGCCTTTTAAATTGGAAGATGATCAGAATGGCTCTTTGGGAAGGACAGGAATGGGAGAGCTGTACCTGGCAGGCTTTTGGGACTGGAGCAGCAACCCCCAGACTGTCACAGAGAAGTGCCACACACTGGGTCATTCAGTAGACACTTCTGAAAGCCTGCTATGCACAGCAAGATGTCCTAGGGTGCAGATAAACACACGTCCGTGAGAACACAGCTCCTAACTTCAGTGAGCTTGAAAGTACAGTGAAGTAGATGCATATATGCAGGGCTGACTATACATGGAATTGTGATGTGTGTCAGTGGAGAGGGATACAGAGTACTGAATACAGAGAAGAGCTGTCAATGTAGGAAGAAGCTAGGTATGGGAAACAAGGAAGTCAGCATGACTTCACAGTAATATGGCGAGTGGAAAGGAGTCCGTCATGGTGCTGAAGTTTTAGCCCTAGGTGGTTGAAACACTGTTGGTCTTGCCCACGAAAAGAGCAGATTTTAGAAAAAGAGCTACGTTCCAGAAAAGAAGTTATATTGGTTATTCATTCATGAAGTATAAGCAGGACATTTAGCCAGAAATATTCAGTAGGTAGCTGGAAATATGCCTTTGGTTCTTGTGGAGAGATAAGGGCAATAAATGATGTTTTTTAGGGATTATCTGTACATGTGTGATTCTAAAATCTGTGAAATTAAAAGAAATTGAAGGAAGCTGAAGCGAGAAGCAAAAAGGTCTGGCTCCCAAGCCATGGAGAATGATTACATTTGGAAGATTTTCAGAAGTGGGTCTTTGAAGAATATGAAGTGTGATTAGAGAGAAAGGGGAAGAATATTGCCAATAAAACAAAATCCAAGGGAGATAAGAGTTTTGAAGATTTAAGTATTCAACAATACCAAGTAAGAAAGCTCTTCAAGAAGTAGAGTAAGAGCAGGCTATTGGATTTGCTGATTAGGAGCACCGATGAGCTTCAAGGCAGTGTTACAGTATGACGCAATGAACAAAGCTGAAGGAGTGTGGTTGCCTTACACATTCTGAAGAATGTTATTAATATCAGGAAGAGCAGGGAAAGGGGCCAACAGTATTATGGGAAATATTTCTAGGGGAAGTATAAAGCTTATAATAATCAAACTTTATATAAGAATTCTGCCCCAAAATGGATGGCACAGGAGAGCAAAGAGATATAATTTATCTTTCTGTGTTTCTCCCTGGTGACACATAGAGTTAAGAAGCAGCAGGTATTGTTAAGAAGTCACTTTTCTCTGACAGATTCTTAGCCATTAAATAGAATCTGATGGAATGAGATACAGAAAAGTTGTACATAAAACACCCCACATTTGGATTAATTGGGTTAAAAATAATCCTAGCACTATAAATCCAACATCAATGATACCTAAGAATATTGTTTTGTGCCCTGAGAACTATAGAGTAATAAGTAAAAGATGTCATCATTTCAAGTAAATTGGAATACAGGGATACAAAATACATGTAGCTTTAAATGTGATTGCTCTTTTTGGTAGACATGCTTTTTTTGGAATTAGTGTGCGGTTGTCACCCAGAAAGCTCAGGAGATGGAAGAAATTCCTGGAGAAAGCTGCTCTTGTTTTATTGTCTTAAATATACATACATATACATATACATATACATATACATATATATATACAATAGCATAAAATTATAGCACTAAATAATGCAAGTCAAGGATCTAATGTGTGATCTTCATCTAGTAGCTCTGTGAATAAGTTATTGTTCTTAAAACTTCACTGTTAGAAGAGATTTCTCAAAACCTCGCTTTACTAAGACATTTCTGGATGCACATTTTCTTGGAAAAGCTACAAAATGCCCTGTGTCATTAATTTCAATCAATAAATTTATCCATGTTGGTACCAAAGTGGGGTATGATGGCCAAGACTTACTGTAAGAGAGATTAACTGCCCACAGGGGACCCCTCTGCCCTTTCTGTCCTTCTTGCTGTGGGTCGGTCACCTTCATTTGCCTCTGTGGCTGGTCCCCGACCCCAGCACGGGTGCTCTGGGGATCTGAGCACTGCTGGCGATGAAGAGCCTCCCAGGAGAGCCCATAAGACCAGAGCCAGTGTGGGTCTCCTTGTCCTCATTCTTGGGAAGAGGCAAGCCAGCTGTGATTAGGAGTCCACAAATGGTTCTTCAGGATTAGTACGTTAAGAAGCACAGGCCAGGGTAAGTCTCTGCCCCCAGAAGTGTGGATAGAGGTGAAAATAATATCAGTTATCATCAGGAAGATCAAGTGCCGGGGTAGAAAATGGCCCCTGGGGCCCCTGGGAACGTCTTTCAGTGTGGTTTGGAAGTGGTATTGGAGCTCTGGGGCTCAAAAACGCCAGAGCTGAGTCCTGAGGCCTGAGGTGTAGTGTAGCGTGGATATGAGGAAAGGCTGTTCCTGACAGAGGGGCCTGCAGGAGCCTGCCCGCTGGACTGAGGCTTGGGGAAGAGGCAGGGGTTTCACACTGTCTCAGGCTCGGGGTGTGATCTGAGAGTGGCAGAGTCCAGGGCTAGGATGCTGAATGATGAGAATCGTGACCAGAATTCCCATTGCCAGTTGCATGGAGAGGCTTCCCAGGAACCTCTCTGGAGGATATAAGAAATACATGCAACTCCTTCTTAGCACAAAGGATCTTTAAATGATCACATCTGTGATTTCTTCTGAGGGGTTATCAGTTGTTCAAATTCTGTTTGTACTTCACTGTGTCTGAATTCACTAGAGGTCTGGTTTACATGTAAGATATATGATCAAGGTTGGCAAAGAAGGACATTTCAAGCAGCAAAGCACACTAAAATTTAAAGTAATATTTTGTGCCCAAAGTACTATATTTCTCTTGTGAAAATAATGTCCATTAAAAAAAAATCTAGAAATCCAGTGGTATATTTGGGGAGATGCAATTAAAGTTTTTCCTCTAATTTTTCAGTAGTTATGTTCCTATGGGGTTCATATAGACTGCTTTTATATTAATTAGCTTTGCTTTCAATTTTTTTTGTTTCTTATAATATGTGCTTTTTTAACCATGTTTGTTAAAGATACGCACTCAAAGACTCTTTCTTTAATATCTTTACTCCACATTCTGCTCAGAGAAGTGATTCTTTCTGCGTGACATCATGTTGCTTTTTTCCGGCTCATATATCAGCTGTTTTTTTTTTTTTCTTTTTTCTTCTTTTTTAATTTTTTAAAATTTCTCCCTGTCTTTTCTACCTTCCCTTCCCCCTTCCCTTTTCTCTTTTGTTTTTCTTTTGTCTTCAGCCTATTCTGCAAACTTGGAGTTCTTGTCAGGCATAGGATTTCACTGTTTGGTAAGGAGACCCTGGAAAAACGATTCGCATGGCTGGCACTTGGTTTTCTTTGCCATTTCGCACTGTGTTGTGTGCTGCACTGTTGCATGAATGCATGTTTGCACGGCTGCATGCATGGTCGTCATAGGACAAGACGAGGTCCTTGAGGTCATTGATAAGCATTATCTATGGTGAAATGGGGCTCGGTGTCTTTTTGTACCAGTCCAAAGAAAAATTGAAAATCAAAAAGGCATGAAGAGCAAATCAATGAAAATGGCCAGTTGTACCATATTTTAATTCAGAGGTAAAGCCCAAACTAGCCCCTTGGATTTTTTTTTTTAATCTTTGCCAGATTAAATAATGAGCTGTTGTAAATCAGAATTTTAAAATGCACTTTTTTTTTTAATGCTGTTGACTACAGATTTGCATGTTTACTGCATTCCAAACATGGGAGATTCATAATCAAGATGGCAAAGGTGACTTTTCTAGCACCACTAAACTCAGACTCAGTTTTTCTTTGTTTCCGGGAGTTCACGTAGCTGAAGTCCCTGCTCCAAAGCACCTGCCTCTGGACAGCCAAGCAGGGTGGGTGCACACTTTCTGCAGACTCCCTGCTGTGGGGCTTTAGGAGCTTGTACCAGCTGGCAGAATTTCACTCACACTTCTCACATCTGACTTTATAAACTGCCAAAGCAAATTTAAGCCCTTTGCTCTAGTCCATAGGTTTTAAGATAATGTTGGGAAATTTTACCAATAAAACATAGAGATGTATTGATAAGAGATATTGTAAGTTCAATTACGTTTGCCAAAAAATTAAGGTTAAAAAATTAATTCATTTCTGTGACAGCCACAGTAAATAAACGGAGGGATATATGCGTACACACCACGGACGACTTCTAAGTTCTTTACACTTTTTGAGAAATGCTAGCTTCTTGGTATAACTAGCTAATGCTGTCCTGTTTGGGTCTTAGTATTTGCAATATTGAGTGCTCTTAAATTTAGTAACTGAGATGAGTTTTTCATGTAGATTGCCAGAGTTTTTATATTATTCAGTTGTTTTAAACCAAAAGGACAATTATTTTCTAAATAATTTCCAGTTTGCTGACACTTTATGGACTTCTTTCAAAGGAGAACAATTTCTGGGAAAATTATTCAGACAGCATTTTCATACATTCTTTAACCTTCCCAGAATAATGGAGGATTCAAGCATTCTCCCATTCTCCGCTTGTCTTTAGAGAGTACTATTGAATTACATAGAGCTCTTATGGGGGCTTCTCTGCATTTTTGCATTCTTATTTATAAGCATAATAAAGCCTTCTGTTGTGCTGTTTATAACTTCCATATATATTGTTTATTGTTTTCTTACATTATATATCCTATGATAAAGTTTGAAAATCTTAATAAATTGGTGAAATTTTACATACATGTACATCCATTTAATCCTTGCTCAGCTCCACCCAGAACCTTTCCAACATCCCAGAAACCTCTACAACCCATTTCCAGGGAGCCATGTGCAGACCGCCATTACTATGGACTGGTGATGCCGGTTCTTGAACTTCCGTTTTTCCTTTTGAGTGTATCATCTAAAGATTTGATAACTGAAAATAAACAGGTTACATCCATCGTTTATCATCCCTAGTGAGGAAAATATCAGGACTTTAACATTATTCTATCTCTTTGTGATCCTGATACTTCTGTTTAGGCATTGTGTCCTAAATCCCTTAGTCTTTAAACATTACTGCTTTTATTTTTAATAGGAATTTATTGGAGACCTATTATGTAATGTTATATAATTTTACTTATTCTTTATATTGTTAAAGATGTCCCCATTGCTTTAAATTTGCTTTGGCCTTTGCCTTTAGGATAGTACAAACTCCTAGAGGCCTTTAACATACTCTAATACAGACTTGCCTAATGAATAGAATCGTTAAGTCTTAAGCATTTATCCACAGCACCGGGGGAAAAAAAAAGAAACCCTACAGTTATCACCTAGCTTTACACCGATGTAATGCCCTGGAGGGATAGTGGTCTTCCAATCTGAAAACCTAGATATAAATCCTGGTTATGTAAATTAACCATCTGAACTATTTGGACAAGGAACTTAAATTGTCTAAGCCTTTCTTTATTCATTTTTATAGTAAGTTAAAGTCACTAATCTTAGAGATACATTGTGTACATCAAATCTAAGTGAGGTAATGAATGTTGAAGTGCTTACAACTTTCACACACAAGGCATTTCTTGTTTGATTTTAGATTTATTTAAATTGTATTTTTAGATCTTATTTATATAAATGAAATTACATAACCAAAATAGGGGACTTGACTATTTAAAATACACGCATAATGAAATCTTTATAACCTTGCCATTTCCAGAATAAAACAGGAATAGTTTAATCCAAGTATTTACTTAGTGATTTATCAGTTATGCCCATAGTAGTTTTCCTTAAAAGAGAATCTAATAGCACATATGCAGTGCTTGTTTGTATATGGTCATGTTCATCTCTTATTTATTTCTTTCACACTACTTTTACATCATTTGGCTGCATTCTGGTAGGAAATAAATGGATTATCTAAATATATTTCCTGTACTATTTTAGTTGAAAATAATCATGGCCTAACCTAAGAATAAATTGAGACAGAATTAAAAGTTGAGACTAGCAAATAAATATTTGGTTTTGGTGATGATGAGCAATGGTAAAGGTAAATAGAAAGATAGACATAAACCGTAAATAAGTCAAGAATTGGAAACAAGAGTGAGCATTAAAATAAACTGACAAAATACACATCCTGCTGGTAGTAATGGTGGTGAGCAATGTCTGATAAGTAATGGAATATTTATTCCAACCCGGCTGCCAAATTGTAGGTATATCTGCAAAACTTATCAGTAGCCAAAAATTTTTTCTAGTCCAAGATGATGACTACCAAAATTTGGACTTCCATATTTGTGGATATATTTGACCTGCTTTAAAATATTTCTTATACATTGAAGTATCTATGTAAGAAAGGCAAAGATCAATAGTGCTCTTATAGCTTATCTGTTCCTTTGGAGGATTTTAAGCCATTACATTTTTTATAGGGAAAAGGTAAGGTTTGTTTGGTTGGTTTTTGTTTTTTTAATGCAGGATGAACTGTATTCCCCACAGATTTATGAAGAATTAAGCAGAATATTTTATGGGAGAAAAACAAAGAAAATGTCATCTTGTTTAAATATAGGCTTCCTTGTTTTAATTATGAAATGCTTGCTAGTGATGGCGAGTTGGTGCACATATGTAGTTGGAAATTTACTTTGGACATTAATAGGACCTCTGGAGGCTCACAAGTGATAAGGATCCCATTTGCCATTTTCAAAGACTCTATGTTGATTAAAGCAGTGCTGTTTTTATTCTCCCCATTTCTTGCCACTTTTGCTAACTAGAAATTCTCATTACTAATTTCAAGGCAGTTAGAGGATTCTCAAGCTCTCTCATTTACAGCCTGTTTAAACCTTCAGTTATTTTTAGAGGAAGCAGAATATGATAACTAAGACTCTAGCAGTGCTAGGAATGGTGAACAGGAGTGTGCATATCAGGGCCCCTGAGGGCTTTAGGTTTACACGTGAAGATAAATCTGATGCCTTAACTGCATCATTCAGTAAACATCCATTGTGTGTGCTATGTGTGAAGCATTCTCTCATGACATGAGGAAGATTGAGAAACGAAGATTTCCTTTTCTTCACTACTACATGGAGGCTAATTTATATACACCTTCACCTGGACCACTCCAAAACCATAGTGACCATTTTCTCTGAATCTCCTCTTGCTTCTCTAAACTGTTCTGCACAGTCCTGTCTTCCCCAAGCACCATCAGTCTCTCATATTACACTCCTGTATATTAAGTGGTTTCCATTTCTTTAAGATAGATACCAGTGGCTTCATCTAACAATGTGAGCACTGCATACTGCACACCTTCTGGACCAGCCCTTCCTCGTTCTGCAGCACATTTCTTCTTGCTTGCTTTGCAGTTTCATCTGCACTGGCCTTTCCGCACAGGGCCTTTACACAAGCACCTGGGGATATCTACACAAGACACTTGTCCTTAGTGCATATCCAGAATGGAGTAAATTTCTTATGCTTCAGATTTCAGTACCACTGTTCCTCTCTGGAAATCTTTCCCTGGGCGCCTTAATCATACTCCTGCCTCTTACTGGCATACTAGTCTCCTGCTCCATGTATCTTTGCTTTCTGTCATTGACAGTATGCTTCCTGGATTAACACATCTCCATCGCAGGACACAGTGCTGTGAGGGCTCACAGTCACCTCCTCAGGGATTAGCAGGAAGTGTGACACATATTAGGTGTTTTAAAAAAATCCGACGAGTGAATGAGCCCAGCCAGATCCTGCCTTCAAGAAGCCTCCCGTCTAATAGAGAAAGTAGATAAGGAAGTAGACACAGGGGACAGTGGGATAGTGCCGTACATTAGGAAGTTTTCTTGCATTCACAGAAAACCCACCTTAACTTTTTTTTCCTTAAGACACTATTAATAAAAATGTAGTATCCAGTTATCCTGTAATTTATGAGAATCATGTCTTTAAATTCCTTTTTAAAACTCCATGTAAAACAATTGAGGTGCTCATATTGAGAGGAAATAATATGCAATAAATGACCCTTTAAATAACAAGATTGTGAAACTCACCCAACAGTGATCCTTTCATTTCCAGGAACTGTTTGAGAATGCTGATGTGAAATATCTGTCATTTGTAGACCTTTTCTACTTTCCAGAGTTCTAGTGTATTTCCAACATCCTAGTAAGATACTAAATCCTCTAGACACCTTCCAAAGTCAGTGGAGAATTTCTGAATCTTTGACACAGGAACTTCTGGGAGTACTTGGCCCAAAGCCAGCATTTTGTACATAATGAGTATAGTTATCCAGGATTTCTTCGAATTTGACCTCTCAGTGACCCTAGAACTCAATATACAACATCACTAATACAATTCCTATATTACCTACAGGAACACTGCTCATACCACACTCCTCAAGATCAAGATACATATTATGTATTTAAAATAAATTAGTAGGTAGTAAATTTTTTTTTCCAGGTGAATGCCTAACTTAAAGCAGTGCATAAATCTTAATATTGTGTTTGAGTTTTAAAGTTGAATACTGAATAAAGTAGTACAGTGAATTATTTGGCTTTTACCTCTCTCTGATCACTAAATTAGTGGGTTAGGTTTACATTGATATTGCTGATGTTGTATCCTAAAAACCATTCATATATTTAAATGACTGCTGTTCTATATCAGGAGATATTAAAAAACTAATATACATTTATGTTATTCCTAGTGATGTTCAGATTGTGCTTGGTTTGTTTGGTATCGTATGTGTAATGGAGGGAAAAGTATTTAAAATACTAAGAATCGCTAAGAATAGCGCATATCTGAGAATTTAATGTGTCTTTACTTTGAGAATTTAATGGTTTAGTCAGGCACAGTCTTCTACTATTTACTGATTACTTTTATTCAAAACCTGGAAAATCATTAAGATCTTCTTTAATTAACTTAAAATTCTGTAGTTCTGTAACAACATACATAGTCAAGTCGAAGTTTTTGATTTTTAACTTACCATGTATACTGTAAAAGAAAATGACCTATTTTTTATTGGGTAATAAGTGCAGAAATATTAGAATCAGACACTTAAAATGAAAGGAGTGTCAGAAGGTGATATTAGAGCAGTATAAGCATTTCTATTTCTTTCTATTAAACTAACATTAATGGAGAATTTCCTGACCTTAGGACAAATCAATAGAATATGTGATTTTCCAAAACGTATTCTCATTTTAACCGAAGTTCTCATGAAATTAGAGAGCCAATAATGTTACTTTTTTCAATATCACAAATTTCAGAAATGATAGTCAATGACACTTTTCAATTTCTTTTTGATTCCTCATAATTTTGAGAGAAATTTATTTTTCTAGCATACCTTTATTTCACATTATTAAGGATTCAGCCAAGATTAATCTTTTCTTCAAAGAGTATAATGAGACATCATTTCAAGAGCTATGCTAAAAAATAGGAAAGAATAAAAAATTGCAATGAAAAATAGAGAAAAATAAATATTGCAGTGACTACTAATGCTGTCTGCAAAGGAGAAAAGGTCACCACTCTGAGAATTCTCTGTACTCAGATTATGAGACAAAAATGGCGCATTATATGTCACATTTGAAAAAAGATTGAGAGTTCCTTAGTTACAGAAACTTTGTATTAAAAACAAAAAATAATTTGGGTTTAAAATACACAAAAGTATAACTTAACTTTGTTTGTTATTTAATAAGTTGTAGTATGAGAGTTGTAACATTATTTACAATCCAATGTTTTCTGTCATTCAAATCAGGTATGAGCTGGGATTCCCTGTTATTTAGCTGTGTGCTTATATATACACATAGATATGTACACACCCAACACAAATGCACACAACAAACATACAGCCTAAAAAACAAATAGGTGACCACTTTTGGTTCTTATTCCAATCGGAGCATTTAAACCCTTATATATATTTAAGGATATGAGGATTCAATCACCACTTTAAGGTTTTACCATCTTACCACACTTTATTAGCCTTCCTGTTTTTATTAAAACCATGATTAACATTTCTGGCTGTGGTGATCTGGGTGATCTTAAGAAGAGCTGTGTTTATTTAAAACCCTTAGTCACTGCTTGCTTTCTTCTAGACTCACCATTTCTGTCTCCTTACCTGTCTAAAGGAGTCGATGCTTTTGCTTGGTCTGTAAATTAAAATGTTGAAGACGATACTTTTTTGGCATTTCTTAGGGTCTTTTTCCTGGTGTTTTTTACATTGAACTGATTCCATTTCAAGTTGTTCTATATGTAATATGAGGGACATGGGGAAATATAAATGGAGTTTGTACTTTTTTTGCGTCAGCAGTCACAGAAATCTCATTTTCCCTGTACACATTTTTATTTGACTGACAGAATTTTCTGGCCACTAATGCAGTTTCCTACCCTTATATCACAGAGTCATTTCATGAGTATTTAGTCAAGTGCCTGCATGTTAAATACTATTGTAGGTGCAACGGACAAAGCAAACAAGAATCTCAACCTCTCAAGCTTATATGAATGGAGATTTAAAGTACCGCCAGCCACCCCAGTTGAAAATGACGTGGTTCATCTTCAGCACAGAGACAGTAAATCAGAGGGGAAGGGGTCAGGAAAGCATTGTGTGTGTTGAAAAGGGAGTAAGGGACCAGCCTCTGTGATCTGGCCCTGAATAGTAGGTGCATAGACTCACAGGCTCCATTGTTTCCCTTCTTCCTTAGGAGCCGGTGCTCTCCCCCGACCCCGCCCCATTTCTGTACTGCATCCTCCCTGTCATTTATGTTTAAAAAGAACTAGAGGTTCTGGGACCTTCTTCTCCCATATTTTTGTTGACTAATTTTATTGAGATTAATTTTTTAAAAATTTTATTTATGTACTTTGATGCTACATGTATCCCTGCACTCCAGATTTTTATACCATCTGCCTCATCCACATCTCAAAAGGCCTGTCACATTTGGTATGGCCAAAGCTGGGGTACCCCCCTGTACATACACTGCCCCCCTCCCCGTGCTCTCCACATGCCATTGAATGCTACTACCATTCCCCTGTCTGCTCAAGCAAAAATCCTTGATGTTATCCCTGTCTCTTTTCCCTCTCACCTGACATTCAGTTCATAAGAAAGTCTTTAAACACATCTTTCATATTTTTGCTGCTAATAATAGCCTAATCCAAATTTGCTATCGTCAGTCAAATGCTTCAGCTTTTCCAGTCATTCCCCACTCTTGCTTTTCCAGAGTTGTGTACCTTGTGAGTTACTCCTTTTAAAACAGAAATTCTGTCCTGCCTGTCCCATCTTGCTGATGATGTAAGAACATCTTTCCGTTGCACCTTAATAAAATTCCATGGTGCCGCTGGTTGCGCGGCTCTAGAACCTGGCCTTTCCCTGGCTCTGCACCGCCAGTCCCTCTTCTTTGCCCCTCGTCTCACAGCCTCAGCCACTCTGATGCTCTTGCCTGGCACACCAGGTTCGGGTTTTGCCTTGACTTTCCCAGCTGCTGTTCCTGTGTCTGCCCTACTCCCACCCGTACACGTGCATGATTTGTTCCCTCGTGACTTTTGAATCTCTACTCAAATACCACTTCAAGTACGAACTCATGACCACTCAGTACTATAGCCAATTGTTCTAATCCTTATCCCCTTTTCTATTATGTATTTATATGATTATATATTTTATTGTGACCTGATAGTATGTTATATGCTAATGTTTTGGCTTAGTGGTTCCCTTTCTTTATCCCTATTACATTCAAGTACCACAAAGACTCTATTTTGTTTTTTAAGGAACATTGGAAGGCAGGCATGGTGCTGCGTGCCTTATAATGCAAAGGCTCTGGCAAGCTGAGGAAGGAGGATTGCGAGTTTGAACATAGCCTTAGCAACTTAGCGAATTAGCTAGAACCCGTCTCAAAATAAAAGAAGGGACAGGGATGTAGGTCAGTGCAGAGGCCCCGGGTTCCATCCCCACTACTAAAACAACAACAACAAAGCAAGTTTGAGGGAGCCTAGTATTTAATGTTTTCTTGTTGAAATAAATAAATGAATAGTATGTCTAAGGGTTACAGTAGAAGTCCTGGGACTGGCCTCTGCCGACAGGTGGGCAAGTAACAAAACTGCCTTTCTGCTCAGTTTACCTTCGTTAGTACCAGACATTCTGAGATTCAAGACACCAAGTTAATGAGACATTTTCTGAAAAATCTCTCTCAGAAATAAATACCTGAATTTTTTCTTATTCGTGTGTCACTAACTTGTCTTGCCCATGTTCTAAGATAATTATTAATTTTCATATATAAATCCTTTAGGATACTTTTTGTATAAAGAATATAACAGAGTCAAGTGTTCTAAAAACATGTGTTGAAATAGGAATTGTTACCGTCAGGACCCAGGACACTACTTTGTGTGTGTGTTTGCGTGTGTAATGAAAGTATAGAATAAGTCACTCTCACTTCAGATATCTTACAAGTGTATTGTTTGATTTCTTCAACCTCTGATTTTTTTTATATGTTGATTTTACAAGGCGTTTCCTTTCTGTCAAAGACCAACAATATTTAGGCAAATCAATTTAGCTTAGTGAAATAGAATTCAGGCAGATTAATTCATCTTAAGGCAGTTGAATGAAATAAGAAATCAGAGACACCTGGAGTACTTAAAATAAAATTAAAATGTTTAGACTTTTAGCCCAATTCATTTCATAAAGGTTTTGAGCTGACTTTAAAAATCTGCCTACAATATGACTTAAAAATAAGGTGAGGTAGTGTGGGAAGGGGGAACACACTTGAAGAGCTCAGTTAAAATTCTTTTAGCTTTGTGCAGTGCTTTTGAATGCTTCTTGGGCATGTCAGCTATTTGATAAGACATGCTTTATTGCTTTTCTACTTACATTTGCATAACCACTTTTAAGCAGAAAAACTGCATGATTTCAAACTTGGTTATTAAAAGTCTTTTTAATTGAGTTATTATTCAGTTATGCCATTAACTAATTTTTGCAACACAAATATTAATAGAAGAGAAGTACCTCGAGAAATTCTCAGGGCAACTGATAGAGCCTTTTGTTTCCCCTTTAGGAAATGATGCAAGCTCAATTGTCAACTGTCTTCATATTTTGGGTCAGACCTTGGATGCAAGGTAAATGGATACATTTTCGTCTAAACAAGTGAATATACTAATGATATATAGGAATACCAAGAAGGATCCAGTGTCTTGATTTTGCTTTTGGAATTGTAGTAAAAACTTCAGTGTATATAGAAAGAAAAGCTTTTGTAAATTATTAACCTACTGGCAGTTTATTTACATGATTATATATAGGTTATTTAAATTCCAAGTAGTTTCTGTAGCAGTTAGGAATGTAGATGAGGGTGGAGCTGAGAATGTATCATGGGAGAAAAGATTGTACCCTGACAGCTCTAGAGGTCTGACTAGCTTTCAGATGTGAGGCTTGTGTTCCACATTAATAATAATGTGTGGCATTCTGGAAAATATGAGAATTTTATCTTCAATTTGCAAATGAACAAACTGATGCTTATGATTTCATAGTAAGCATGCAAGTAGACTAGTTTCCAAGGTGGTGCCCGGTTGTCAACTTGATGAGCAATCCAGCATGTTGACCAAATACAAAATCAATTTATTTAGCATATTATTTCAACCTTTAGGCTATATGTTTAACTCAAATAATATCTAAGATAAATCAAAATCTACTTCCTAGATGTCTCCTATAAGGGATATTTTGTGATACAAGTATTATTTTGATTATCTATTTTTGTGTTTAAGGTTTTACTTGAGTTTTCTGTACTAAGAGAGGGGAGACCATCCTGACTTCCACTTTCTCCTAGAAATAGTGGGATTAGGCTGTCACTTGTGTACAAAGTTCAGCTTTCACTGGCTTCTTTAGAAATAACTTGACTGCTACCTCTGAAGGCACAAACATTTATATCATTTGATGGGATAGTTTATCAGGTATTAAATGTTCCTTTCATGCTCAGTGCCTCAGGAAATATTATCATTTGCTTGCACTTGGGATTAGCTAAGTGATTCAGAAGCTGTGTTATGTTAGTTATTTTATAACTACCTCAGACCTTAGGAGCATAAAGCATTCACACAGCCTTTTGCTTGGAGATCCTAAATGAAGTTGATGATAAAGACATTTGGGAAGGGCAACTTATAGAACAGTATCCCTGTAACTTCAAATATAAAAACTGTTTTAGAGTTAATTTAAAATGTTTGGAGGGCTAGGGATGTAGCTCATTGGTAGTGTTCGTCCAGCTTGCTTGAAGTGCTGGGTTTGATCCCCAGCATTGCACTAAATAAATAAATAAATGTGTGGTTGACTAGGTGGATGCTGTAATGGAGAAATAAACACAACATGGGGCCACATGTCTGCATTTCATTTGCACCGTTGGAAGGTACAAGCTCTCCTCTGTTAACTTTCCAGGACTGTGATGAAGACTGGGCTGGAGAGTGTTAAAAGTGCACTCCGAGCTTTTCTGGACAATGCTGCTGAGGATCTGGAGAAGACTATGGAGAACCTTAAACAGGGCCAGTTCACCCACACCCGAAACCAACCCAAAGGGGTCACTCAGATTATCAACTACACTACCGTGGCGCTATTGCCGATGCTGTCGTCTTTATTTGAACATATTGGCCAGCATCAGTTTGGAGAAGATCTAATATGTATGTAAAATCTATTAATTAGAGTTTCATTTTTGAGATAATACAATTTAGAAATTGTGAAAGCCACATCTGGGTCGTTCAAATACTTGCTAATACATTAAAATGCTCTTTTTTTCCCCCAAAACATTATAAATTGATATTTGAATTATAGAAACCATTTGTATAGTGATAGATCTCTGAATCACATGGGCCCACTGAAAAGACTAGTAACGTACTGCTTATAAATAGTAACTTCTACATTGTTGAAGTAATGGCTCCAAATCCTATTTCTACATTGCTTCTTTCAGTTACATTTTCTCATGCAGTCAGACTATATGACATGACACATTGAATATTTTCAAATTATTTCATGAGCCACACTACGAACTAGCATAAGGCTACTGAGACAAAGTCTGTGTCTAAATGATTGGACTGCTGGGGGGACTTCCAGGTTGTGAGTTCCCCAGGTGATGGGCAACATTCTGTGAAACCTGTGTTATTCAATGCCTGCCACAAATACCAGTTTGAAAACCTTGGTTTTCACCAGTAGGAGCACTGCACACACACAGTGTGTACACAGAAACAGGTCTGAGGACAAGGGTTATTTGTTCACTCCTGTTGTGGTATATCCGCCAGGAAATGCTAGCTGAGATAAAATTAGAAATTCAAAGTTGTTAGATTTCTTTGCATTGTAAATATGTTTTATTGGATAATAGATCATCTATAAGGTTTTGTTTAATTTTCTACCATCGATAAATGCCAGAGTAAGTGATGTCTTGAAGATCAAGTTGTTTGAGAAAGAACTAACAGACTGCTCCACCCAGCACTCTCTTTGCCATTTGGGAGTTATGGTAAATGATGAAGTTCTCATGTGCCTTTGGAGCAAGAGTCATCATTTACCTATATCCCCTCTTTCCAGATATTCTTGTGGTTAATCTTACTCCCGGAAAAATCTCTTATGCTTATACCTAGAGAAAAATTACAAAGAAATTGTTTCTGAGAATGTTCTGGGTCATCACAGCATATTCTTTAGAATATTTTCAGTTCCCTAAAGAAAAGAATTTTGAGCGAAAATGTTGTTTTCGTTTTATGTATCTATTCATATTTTGCTTTTTCCAAATGTTAAAAATGTTAGAATGCCTTTAATGAGGAAATTTAGTTTAACCTGTCTCAGGACAGTGAATAATAAGTGGTTTTGCTTTAAGTAAGATTCTCTTTTTCCTTAGTGGAAGATGTACAAGTGTCTTGTTATAGAATTCTGACTAGCTTATATGCTTTGGGAACCAGCAAGAGTATTTATGTGGAGAGGTAAGAGTTTTAAAGTTTAACTTTGTATTCATAGCTGTTTTGAGACTCTGTAAAGTTATTCTATAACTTTATCCTTCTAAACTAAACCAGATAGACCTTTAAGTTTCTTAAGAATATAGTAATTAGACAATATTTAAGCTAAATAAAAATTGTTAAAGGATAGTGGAGTTATGCAAAAATATAAAACGATAATGATAAAGACCATACTTAAAGTTGAAACAGTGCTTATGAGTCTTCTGAAAAAGATCCGCTTGTGCAGTTTCTCATTGTAAGTCAGAAATACAAAGTAGCCTGAATGTAGGCAGTTCTTAAAATCATTTGTATTTTTCTATGTTCTCAGATTGTCAGAAGCACTAGTCTGATGTTGCCGAATGCTGTAGACAGGGAAAGTGAGAACAGATATTCCTTCAGATCTAAAATAAGAGAACAATGCAAAGTTCACTAAGAAATTTCTGAGTTCCAGAGAAGAAAACCAGGGTAGATGAAATAAGCAGATGTTGTGACAGTATACCTGGTGTGATCAAAATACTCTCAGGTGAAAGTTTAAATTAATGTGTTACAGTTAAAAACGCACTGCCATTCATCTCCCTCAGAATACACCCCCTCGCTTCAAAAACACTTATCCCATATTCTCACCACTTTCTGAAGCAGTTCTGGGCATCTCCTTTCCTGAATATATTCAAATGCAGTGTTGTTGCTGCCTCATCCTGAATTGATTCAAAGTGTTTGCCTTTCATGGTTATTTTGACTTTGGGGGAGAGCCAGACATTGCATGGTGCCAGATCTGGTGAATAAGGTGGATGAGGACACGCCATAATGCTTTTATGAGCTGCCTTTTCATTGGATGGCACTCGGCAGCAACATTCTTCTTCACCATATTTCTGTTCACATCTGGAAAAGACATTCACAAAAGAGAACTTCCAGAATTGCTTCAGAAAGTGGCAAGAACAATGAGGTAAATGTGTTTGAAGAGAGGGGAGTATTTCAAGACGGAATGATGTCAATGTATCTTTCAATAGAAATTTTTAAAATGTAAATATTCACCATATATTTTGGTCTCACTTCACATATAAAAAAGAATAGATGAGGGGTTGGGAATTTAGCTCAGTGGTAGAGTGCTTGCCAACAAGTGCAAGGCCCTGAGTTCGATCCCCAGCACCTGACACCCCCCAAAAAAAGAACAGATGTAAAACTTCCCCAAATAGTTTCAAAAAGAAATTTGCTTTATATTGAAATTGACAAAATAATCTACAAGTTTATTTCAAAGAATAAACCCATGAAACTAGTCAGTGAAATGTAGAAGGAAATAAAAGAGTGATGAACAGGCACTCACTTGACCAATCAAATATTAAAATTCACAAAGCTACAAAATAATGAAAATAAGATGACAGTTACATAGAAATATAAAATTATATGAGTGGACAATGGTAATTTATTTCACTGTAAGTATTTTTAAAATTTTAGCTATATTTTACACGAAGCTCTACTTGATGTGATTTTTATAAGATATTTTAAACCAAGGAAGTAAATTTATTGCAATGCTATTTTATTTTTGACATGTAGGATAGTTTCTCTTTTTCAGTAACATAAGAAAAAAATGCTATATCTGTGTTCAGAAACTCTTGTGTGTATATGCTTATTTCCTTAGCTATGTCTCAGAATTTGGATGTCTAGATTGAAGGCATGCATATATGAAATAATTATGATATTTCAATATCTTTTCACAAAATTGATCTAGTTTACACTCACAGCTTTTGTAATCAAATACTTATTTTCTTGTGCTTTTCTCATTTCTGTTTTTTTTTTTTTTTACTATTTGCAAATGTAATAGTTAAAACTAGGATCCCATTTTTATTTTTAAATATATTTTCCTAATTAATAGTTACTTGTTATTTTTCATATTTACTCTGTTATTTGTATTTCTTAATTATCTTTTCTTATCTGTTATTTTTCTGTTAATGTTTTTTTCTTAATAACCATTTTGTCCATTAAAATAATCAATCTCTTGCCTAATATTTTTATAGTTTTTATAAATTAAAGCATATTTATACCTTTGTAGTATTTATATATAAAGCACTATGTGCAAACAGTGTTTTATGATATGGGAAATTTGAAATTTTATATAGACACATCTATCAATTATTTCATGTATTATTCTTTCTCCTTAGTTTTATGATTTAAAAAAGGTTATGGTACACTCTTTTTTTTTTCTTTTTTGGTGCTGGGGATTGAACTTGGGGCCTTGTGCTTATGAGGCAAGCACTCTAACCACTGAGCTAAATTCCCCAAAAAGTTTATAGTACACTTTTAGCAGGTAAAAATTCAGATATTTTCCTAGATGTCTCATGCTTTTGGTTGTGTTATAGTTACCTTTTTAATCTTCTTTCATTAATCTCATTCATTAAATATTAATACTGGATCCTGAGATACACCAGTGAATGTGATAATTCCCCACCCTCATGGCTCTTACATCTGATGGGAGAAACCAAAACCAAACAAACAAGTAAACTGATAATACCATACTTGCAGGTTATGATTTGTTCTATGAATAAGCACTAGTATAGAGAACCAAGCAGCCAGGGATGCATCTTTTAGAGGTGACTTTTTAAACTCATAACTAATAAATATGCACAACCATAAAATCACCCAATGACATGTTTCTTATATGATAATTCTGCAAAAGTTTTAAAACTGCATCCTAAGAGAATTAAGTAATATTTTATTCTTACCAATTTTAAAATAGTTTTTATGGAAATCTTTAAAAGAGTTTATAATACGTTAAAATAGTTCTCATATTATTCTTTATGTAATAAGTAGCTTGATGTGCCAGCAAAGCCTTGGGTTAAGCCGATTGCTAAGGGGAGAGGGAATTTATATCAATGGCAGGAGGAGCCTCGGGTCATAGCCTGTCCCAGGTGGATCAATCATGTCTGATTTCTTCAGTAGCTTCCATCTGTTGTAAATGCTGTATCAATTTTAAATGTTATAAGTACCATTTAGCATCTATTGTATCTTATCATTTCTGTTAGCTATCTCGAAAATACTTTTGTGTGGTACATTTGCAAATAATATATTAGTGTGTTGCTATTTGTACTTCAGTTTTTGCTTTTCTGAATCCATTTATTCACCTGGCAAGAATTCTTCCTCAGTAGCTCATTCTCTTAAAGAAAAGAAGGAAGAGAGGGATAGACTGAGGAGGGATGAAAATGTTTAAATTTGTGGGGAAAAGACAGTACTTTCTCATCATTTTGTTTTACCTTGTTATTTTGGTCTGTACTGTTTCTAACATCCTTTTTGCTAACAGATAATTTAGCTTTTATGAGTTGTGTGAATCTATAAGATGTTTTACAGTATAGAAGTTGGATTTTGGTGTTACTTTATTAGTAGCAATGCAGTATTATTGTCCCTTTTGCGAGTTAATCAAGCCAATTTTAAAATAACTTCTTCAGTTACTCCTTGGGAGACAAAAATAAGCATTTCCTACTTACAGGCAACGCTCTGCATTAGGAGAATGTCTGGCTGCCTTTGCTGGTGCCTTTCCTGTAGCATTTTTGGAAACTCATCTGAACAAGCATAATATCCACTCCATCTATAATACTAAGTCTTCGCGAGAGAGAGCAGGTAACGTGGAGGCACACGTGATGTTTCAGAAGTAATACGTATGGCTGAAACTTCATGGCATTTGCTGTATTTTCCTACAGTAGTTATTAAGGGCTATTTCACTATATGATTTCACAACATTGTTCTTTGTTCTTAAGTGATATTATTTGGTGTTGTGTTTTTTTTTTTTGAATCCTGTATACTATTCCCCTAATGTTTCTGAAAGAAAATTTAATTGCTTCTAAGTTAATGAGCCATAGACAAATGTTCACTCTTGAGAATAAGACAAAATAATCAAATGTGGAAAAAAAAGTCAAGCTGATGTCTTATTCATTTATCTCCTGCAGTCAGTCAGCAAGGGTTGTGGCATATTCTATACATCACATTTCTTCACCATATAGGTCTTTCTTATTAGAATAGTTTCATTCCATGTTTTTAAATAATTTGCCCGAATGTTTGATTATTTATATAACTTAAAAAAGTAAATCTGAGACACAAACTCAACAACTTTACTTTGTACCTGGCTCAAGCATGTGAATCCCTAAAATCTACATGTTTACATGCACACCGGGCAGGTGTCTGTATACATCTACTCATGCATTATATTGCATTTCATTTTGGAAAATCTTCATAGATAGGTTGTTTTTAAAAAAAAAAACTATCCTAGTTGAAAAGCTTATTAGCCATTGTTGGTGATTTCAATAGCTGGCCTTTAAGAACCTAACTAGAATTATAACTAGGATTTGAATTGTATTGGATGAACAAATGAATTGGAAATTGGTTATTCTAACCTGCACTTTAAATCTGTAAAAGCACAGTCCTCAATGCCCAAACACTGCACACAAATATTCTATCATAGGATTTTCTTGTTGGATTTCCTCTAAGTCTGATAAAGCTGATGGTGTTTTGCTTGTTTTCTCATAACCATAAAGAATTCTCAAAATGTCAACAAGATCTACCTTCACTTCACAAGTGCACATCTCTCTATGGGCTCGTTTCTTTATGTAAGTGATGTTTTAGTGGGAGTAAGTGATGTTTAGTTGGTTGGTTACACTGATTTTCCAGTGAATAGTATCAAGTAAGATATTTTTCAATGACTTGAAATAATTACTATTTAATTTACTTAGTTTACAATACCAAGTTTATATAATAGATTATGAATGAAAAATATATTGAATGGGTATATTTTTCTATAAAATTTCTATAATACATTGTAAGCAGTTAGTGAAAAAGTGCCTAAAACCGAGTATTGTGATATACAGCTGTAATCCTGTCACTTTAAGAGACTGGAACAGGAGGATTGCAAGTTTGAGCCCAGTCTGGGCAACTTAGTAAGACTCTGTCACAGAATTTTAAAAGGCCCAATGTGAAGGCCCTGGGGTCAGTACTCAGTATTGAAAAGAAAAACTTGAGTTAAATTATTAATCATCTAGATAAACATATAGAATTTTCTTATTAAGCCTTTTCTGACAGTTAATATTTTAGCTATGAATCAAGAGTAAATATTTGTTATCCTATGGCAAATAATGGAATATACAAAGCAGTAATTTACTTGCTTACGTTTTAATAACTTATCATTTGCATAACAAAGTAAAGGAATTAAATTTAATGGTTTCTATCGTCTTATAATCAGCTAGTCAGCAATCAGGTTTATGAGACACACTTTGGTAAATAAAGGAGATGTTATAGAAGATGAATAATATGTGACTCTTTTCCTCAGGGAGTTTTTAGTTGAAGTAGAGGGAGAAGGACTATAAAACAGGTGGTGGTTTTCAGAGTAAAAGCCAGGGATGGTGGCATGTGCCTGCAGTCCTAACTGCCCCAGAACCTGAGACAGGAGGATCGCTTGAGACCAGGAGTTTGAGGACAGCCTGGGCAACATAGCAAGACCCTATCTCAAAAGTAGTAGAAATAATAATAGTAAATAATTCAGAATAAGGAATATCGGAGTCACAGAAAAGCAATTTTAGCAAAGAACACCTGGAAAAACTGCCTACCATTCATTCAAAGGTGAGTCTTAAAAATAGAAGACTGGGACTGGGGATTTAGCTCAGTGGTTAGAGTGCTTGCATTGCAAGTAGAAGGCCCTGAGTTCTATCCCCAGCACCAAAAAAAAAAAAAAAAAAAAGACCAAAACACTGGTACATAAGGAAAATCTTAAGCATTTTGGCAATGACTAGAGATTTCAGAAGAGAAAAGAGTGAAACATGAGAGTGCAGAACCAGAAAGTATGGGGGAGTAGGTTTCTCACGTCAGGGAAGGAGGAAGGACTGTGCTAATGGCAAAGGGAATCCTTTTACTGGCTTTGCAAAGGGAGAAACATGAATAGATCTGTGTTTTAGAATTCTCCTGGGAAAAATCATAAAGAAAAGCAACGTTTGAACGTTCCTCAAAGAGAAAAGAGTGAGCACAATTCAGAAGGGTCGAGGAAGAAGTTCATTTCCGAAAGCAGGGATTTGGCCCTATGGTGTAGATACCTTGGAATGGTTAGTGAGATGAGGGCCGGGGAAGCATGGTGGAAAGCAGAAGTATCATTTACCATTACTGTGGACAGATGTGTGCCCAGAAGGCTCAGAGCTCCAGGAGAGCTTTGTTTCTGTAAAGGCAGCTGGGAAGGAGATATTGGGGAGGAAGAGGCTGAAAATAGAGGCCCGAGCAAGGTCCCTGAGCAGGGGAAGTGGCTGGACTACAGGAGGAGCCAAGAGTACGGGCCTCAGGCTCACTCTGAAGACTGGGAAATGGGGGCTAGTGTGGGCCCACTTAAATGGCTTGAGGGTCATGAGAGAGGGAGCTGGGGAAAGAGACACGGGTTATTCGGGTTATTTGTGTTTGCTGTAAAGTAGGAGGAGCAGCTGTTCAGGGATCTCATGGGAGTGGCTGTAAGGTAGGAACTTGGGCAAGAGAGAGAAGCTTTGAAACAGCTGCTCCTGGACAAGGGAGAAGAAGCCAGTGGAAGGCACGCGGGTGATCTGGAGTTCTGAGCCCCAAAATGAAATGGTTGCTCGTGTCTGTTGTACGCAGTGGAGACCCGCCATCTTGTGCCAGCTCTTTCTTTGAACATAATCAGTTTCCACCTGTGCTTCTGCAGCTCTCAACCTGCCTCCTAATGTGGAAGATGTGTGCCCAAATATACCATCTTTGGAGAAGCTCATGGAAGAAATTGTGGAGCTGGCCGAGTCTGGGATCCGCTACACGCAGATGCCGCACGTGATGGAGGTGGTGCTGCCCATGCTGTGCAGCTACCTGTCCCGGTGGTGGGAACACGGGCCCGAGAACAACCCCGAGCGGTCCGAGATGTGCTGCACAGCGCTGAACTCGGAGCACATGAACACACTCCTGGGGAACATCCTGAAAATCATATACAACAACTTGGGGATCGACGAGGGAGCCTGGATGAAGAGGTTGGCAGGTGAGGCTCAGAATGAACTGTACCCCTCGAGGGTGTTTTACTTCCAAAATGATTTGTAATATCAAAGCCTGGAATTGTCCTGTCATAGTTTTCATTCATATTTTCTTCTCTACTTAAAAATATTGTTTCTGTCATGCTGGTTTAAAAAGATGTAGATATAATCAAACATTGGTTAACTTTCCGCATAGTTACTACTTTCAAGTAAACACTTTGTTTGACAATCTCTGTGAGATTAATTGATACTCACAGTAAATAATGATTAATAAAATCAGTAACAATGATTGTGGAGACAGAGAAAAAAATAAAACTGATATTTAGGCAACGTCATTTATCAGTCCTGCATAGTGCAGGAAGAGCAATCAAAAGATAAAGTCACATGTTTACAAATAAGCTACCTGCCATTGCAATATGTATATTGAAAAATTGGAACCATTCTAAGTACTCAACAAATAGAAAGTGGTTTGAAAGTTATGTACATTCTCATACTGGAACATTATGTCATCTTTAAACATTGAGGTTTTATGTCATGGAGAGTAAAGAGAAAATTTTAAGAAAATGAATTCAGAATGATATGTGTATAATATAAATGTTTGTGAATTTATCTATTGATGAAAACTCCAGAGAAATACACCAGTGCCTTACTAGTTCGGATTGATAGTTCTGATTGGTTTTTAACTTAGTTCTCTTTTTGTACATTCCCCCTTGGTTTGTAGGTTACTTTTAGGGGAAAAACCTCTTTTGACAATGGCCTATTCAGATTTTTAACTGTTACTAACAGCTACAGCCATCACTAGATAAGAGAGCAGTATTCTATAGGCTGAGGATGGCGAGAGGTGCAAACACTACATTCCCATTGATTACACAGTGGAGAGCTTTACTCTTCTAAAGAAAGCCTGGGAGCACTTTTACTTCTTTGTGTGTAAATAGGTGATTTTGAAGGTGAATAAAAGTCTTTTTTTTAAATTCTAAATTAGCTATTAATCTTTTTGAAAAAAAGCAATCTGTAAGACTCAGATTTTCTATTGCTGAGACACATTACCTGACACCCACAGCTTAAAAGCAGAGAGATTTAATTTGGCTCATGGTTCAAGGGGATTCAGTGTATAGAAGGCAGGCTGCAAAGGAGAAACATCATGGGGAAAGGATGTGGCTGCCCAGAGATGCTTAAGTCATGGTACTCAGGAAGTAGAGCAGAGGAACAGTACCAGAGGGGAAGGAGTGAGGGACTGAACAGGACTGAGGTCACAGCTCTGTGACCCACCCAGACACACACAGTAGTGTGTTCTGCCAGTCTCCTGGGCAGAACCTAAACCAGTCGAGTTGACACAATCAAGCTTAACCATCTTACAAGCACACTGAATTCATTTCAGCAATCATTTTTGTAAAGGTTTGGGTCTAGAAAAATGGCAGAATGTGGATATTTGTCCTTAAGGGAGTCAAGTACCAAGAGAGAGGCAAGTTTAATTAATCGCGTTTCAATTGGCATTACAACCTGTCCCAGTTTTAATGATGTCTATACTGAGCAGAATTCTAATGTCTGCCTTCAAACAGTGTTTTCCCAGCCTATCATCAATAAAGTGAAACCTCAACTCTTGAAAACTCATTTTTTGCCTTTAATGGAGAAACTCAAGAAAAAGGCGGCCATGGTGGTAGCTGAAGAAGATCACCTGAAAGCTGAGGCCAGAGGGGACATGTCTGAGGCTGAGCTGCTCATTCTAGATGAGTTCACCACGTTAGCCAGAGATCTCTACGCCTTCTACCCTCTCTTGATTCGATTTGTGGACTATAACAGGTATAATGTTCCAAAGCAGTGAATTTCCCTCATTCATTGATTATTTTCCTTGGCTCATGTGTTTCTGCTAAACTGTTTCATCCTTCGCTGACTACTTGGCCATGGTCTTGTTTATGGCTGTAATATATGGCTGTAAATTAATTCATAGGTGAATTAATTTTCACCAAGCATCTCAAAATTAGAAATCGCATTCTAAAGTGATCAGTCTTTCACATATGAAAGTTAGCACTTGGATGGTTACAACATCTCCATGTTTTTTAATGTTACAGCTGTACATTGAAACCATTATGAGTTTCTAGGTTTGAGAGAGAGGAGGAGGTATTTTTTTATTTATTAACTTTAGGGAATAACTGAGAAATTCATACTTTGCAATCCAGGGCAAAGTGGCTGAAGGAGCCGAATCCGGAAGCTGAAGAACTGTTCCGAATGGTGGCTGAAGTCTTCATCTACTGGTCAAAATCTCATGTAAGAGGATATTGATAGATGATATCTGTGTGTGATTGATATAAAGGCTTTGTAAACAGGAACCACTTGTCCAGCTCCATTGATAAACATCTGTGGTACTGTTTATCAAATTTGTCTGCTAGGAATCATTTAACTGCAGAGGAGACAAGTTAGGTGCTCTTGGGGACTTTCAGGAAATATAATCCTTCTCTTGAATTTATAATTTATCTTTTAAAAATCACAGAAGGCTGGGCACAGTGACACATGTCTATAATCCCAGCCACTTTGGAGGCTGAGGCAGGAGAACTGTAAAGTTGAGTTCCACCTGGGCAATTTAGGGAGAACCTGTCTTAAAAAATAAAAAGGGCTGGGGCTGGGGATTTAGCTCAGTGATTAGAGTGCTTGCCTTGCAAGCACAAGGGCCTGAGTTCAATCCCTGGCACCACAAAAAAAATAAATAAATAAATAAAAAGGGCTGGTGGTATAACTGAAACAGGAAAGCATTTGCCTAGCATTAGTGAGGCTCTGGGTTCAATTCCCATTACTATGATCAATCAGTAAACAAATATTAGGAAGATTTTTAATTGCATTGGATAAGCATTTTAAAGGTTTGTCCCTGAATCTGAGAGTGATGTTGGCATTACCCAGAGCTATTTCTTTTTCACTCTTTGTCTTCCCCATACTTTGGCATTTTGCTGCCTAACCCAGTAATACTCATGTCTCAGTGTGAGAAGTGCTGAGACAGGCTGGTGCTTTCCAACAAATAAATATGCTGGTTTAGTGTGTAAATTTGTTTTGGCACCATGTACTCATTTCTGTAGGAACTGGGATTGGCACATGTTTTAGAATCAATAGACTTTTAAAGTAAAGCCTTTGTTAGGAACTCTCTTGATAACATTTTTAGAGTACATCTTTAGTGACTTTTCACTACTCTGTATGTTATAAGTAGAACTATATTTCTTAAATCTGAAAAAAAATTTAATTATAGGAAGAATTTTAGAGTATTTTCTGAGTTATTTGTAGTAACTAGCAGAATACACATAAATGTGGGCATTTATCATTGGTTAAATTATTTAAAAAACTTAGAATTTTTGTATCAATTATAATTCCATGTCACTTTGTTAAGTGGGGGACTCCATGAAAGTAAAAATAAGAACCTCAGCCTTAGTTTCTCCATATGAAGGATTGTCCCAGTTTGTGAATATGTAATTTCTAAAAAATTATGTTTAATAATAGAAAATAAGTATTATTAACTATGTCTAAGGTGTCTGTCAAACTTTATATTAAAATCACAAAACATATGACTTAGAATATATAAAATGGCTTTGTTAACATGTACATTAGTATCTTTACACTGAGATTTATCATCTGTAGTGAGATAGGAAATTATTTTAGATCCTCTATTTTCCCCTAAATAAAAGCAAATGATTTTTTATCCTATATAACTCATTTTAAAGTACTGTGCTAGATCACTTAGGGTTTCTGAAATAAAATTTAAAATCTAGAAGAAATCAATCCATCTTCAGCTGTGAAAGAACAAAGCTGAATTGGTGATCATATGCCTTTTATTTTCTTCTGTTATGTTCTCCATTGATACTTCTTAATGGACAAATAGGAGGAGCCTAAGAATAAAGTACCTCAGCAAACTAGAAACTGCATGTTTCCCCTTAGGGAATGGAGAGTATTCAACTATATCAGTAACTAAAATATCAAAGAAGCTTCTTTAAATTTATATGCAAAATAAAGTTTTGGGATAGTACATGTATTATAATCAGTTGGCTTTTAGATGAATGTCTAATACTTTGAGGAGTAAGATAAAAATCTGAATATATATTTTTTAATTTCATTTACATGTTTGAAAAACAGTCCTGGTAATATGGGTTATATTATTCTCCAGATATTTAAAGGTATCAGATATGTAGACCTCAAAATAACTAGCAGTCACATCATGGTTTTAGGTATCTCTCAAAAGGCTATGTTTATCTCAGAACATGTACAACTCTTTCTATTCTGATATCTATTTTATCTCCTTTAAAAAAATCATGGCATTATTTTACTCATTTTTATTTTGAAAACATAAAAAATGTCAAAGTCAATTCATCTTTAAATTGATCCAATTCCCCAGCCGAACTGGGGTTTAAGCACTTACTGTATCTCTTGGTAGTTTGTGGCCGTGTGATTTAAACTTTCTGAAGTGTCCCATCTTTGAAATATACATCTTTGTTTGCAGTTCTTGGAATTTTTACCCCTTAGCCAAGCAACTTCATGAGATAGTCAACAAGTGTTTGTTCCCTTTCTTCATAAGTCTTAAATATCAGATTAATACTTATTCTTGAAGAAACTTTTGGCACCTGTATAATGTCTAATTATATGGACTTATTATCTAAGGGCTTTTAACTGATATTTCCTTTGCAACTTCTTAGAATTTCAAAAGAGAAGAGCAGAACTTCGTTGTGCAGAATGAAATCAACAATATGTCTTTCCTTATTACTGATACCAAGTCAAAGATGTCCAAGGTATTACTCTAATATGTTTCTCTGTTGTTTCGTGGACTGATGGGTTTGATAATTTTACTTACTGATTAAAAACATGCAGACTGTTTCAAGGATTACCAGGATTCATTTGAATCAGGTGCGGAAAGATGCACAGACGCAGAAATGACTGGTATGAGCCTAGAAACAGGGTAAATACTGTAGAGGTATCATAGAGGGACGTACCAGGGCAAATGTAAGCCAAGAGCCTTAGTGTGGTTTCTGTGATGAGTCAGGGTAGACAGGGTTAGGATTGACTAATTTGAATACTTGTACACAGGGATCCCTGGTGGTCTGGTGCTTGTCCCTGGGGAGACAAGGGTAGATGGAGAGTGACCCAGAGTGCAAGAGACTGATGAAAGAGATGAGAGAGGTCGGTTCGTGTAGGCAGGTTTGTACCTACAGAAGAGCCCACTGGTAGTCATTTACTGCTCTAGGAATCGCCTTCCCTGGGAGGGGCAGTTTCTCTAGGATCTGCACGGCCCCAAGATGTCCAAATATCATAATAAAGATATGCTTTATACACACATTTGCACATACCACACTCACAAAACTGTGAGTCAATACAAGTGCATGTAACTCCCAGGTACAGTATTGCATGCTCATCAAAAGTGATAACTTGTATATTTAAATGTGCCAGAACTATAGATCTCAAAATAATTGGCTGCATTATTTAAGAACCACATGGATGAATTCTGGGTTCTCAGTTCTGGTACCTTTGCTTCCAAACTCTTGTTGTCTCTGTCCTTCATGCTGGGAAGATGAGAAACTTTCTTCCAAGCACTTTAAATTCATGCCATAATTTTATGAATTAATACTAAAGAATAAAGATACTCACAAGAAAGATAAATGTGTTCTATTAGGTAACACGCCAAATATGTTACCAAATAGTCTAAGATGCAAAATAGAGTGGTATTCAGGCAAAAGAAACCAGCCTCTTCCAACCCCCATCAGCTGTACTCATCATTGCTGTATGATCAATCGTTTCACTACTCTTGCTGTGCCAAAAATTTTTCTTAATATCATATTGTGATATATATTTTGATATATTTTGAGTGAAACAAATCATTTGTATGTTAGATTGTCCTTTGTTGTTTTTCTCAAGAGCCCAAATTTATTACAGTGTGTCATATCATGAAAGTTTGTTTCAAGTTTGAATTATTCTTGCAAAGAAATTCAACATATGTACAGAAATGAATGTGGGACAATTATTTTAATTCTGATATTAGACCATGCCCTCAAGAATACTTAATACCCAGTGAAAATTAAACTGTCACTTGAAGTCACCCTGTGGCATTTCAACAGGAATCACAAGAGAACTCTCAACTATATCATGGCTACATTTGGTTGTAACCCGGACATTCAGATACTCCTGAATACTCACGAATCGCTGATCGGTTTATTGCTTCTGTTTCTGCAGGAGAGGGTTCGAGGCTCTAGAAGACAAGTTTGCAGACTATAGAAAAAGGAAATATATTTTATCATGTATTTATATGTACCATATAGGTATACCATATAGGTATATAGATATGGTATGTTTATGTGTAGGCACACACCTATAAGGCATATATAAATCAATGGAAGCATTTGTCAGAACAGATGTAAACTCTTTATTCTTAAATTTCTTTCTCTTAAGCATTAAAAGTTAGAAAATAGATGATACCTGAAACTACCAAATGATTTCTCACATTTCACCTCCTTAACATGACAGTATGCCTTTCCCTTTTAAAAAGTACTTGGAAATGCATACCAGTGAATTTTAATGATGTAAGAATATGAAAGTAAGGTTTAAATTAGCAAAAGATATGAAGGAAGAAGGACAAAAGTATTCTCAGAACAGCAGGATTTTCAAAAATAGGTATGAGCAGGATTCGAGGAAGACAAAATGGCAAGTAAGAGGGCCCCTAGTTGCGAATGGGAGCGAAGCAGGGGCGGGTCCCAGTCCTGCTTTTTTGTTCCACAGGCGGCTGTATCTGATCAGGAAAGGAAGAAAATAAGGCGCAAAGGAGACCGCTATTCTATGCAGACCTCTCTGATTGTCGCAGCACTGAAGAGGTTACTGCCCATTGGGCTGAACATCTGTGCCCCCGGGGACCAGGAGCTCATTGCTCTGGCCAAAAACCGATTTAGCCTGGTAAGTGTCCTTTGCACCCTAGTAGTGTTGTTTCCGGCCTTCCAGATGCCTCGGTGATCCCATTCTTTGGATTTCCTGCCCTGTGTCAGTATTCCACTCGCTCTCAATGTCTCAGTGAACAGTTTTTCTGCACAAGCCCTAGGGTTTCAAGTCTGACTTTTTAGAAGGCTGTTTTTATTTCTAAGTTATGTGAATCACCTCTATGACGTATGGAAGAACCAAACAGAAAACAAATGGATTTCATATGAACTCCTATATAAAATTAATAAGAGAGATATTCAAATGTGCGAAGGGTGATTTTTCAGTGTTAAAAGCATAATACATTCTACCAAAGTGGTGAGATAAGGTGTTCACTTTTACATCAGCGTTGCTCTCCTTTGCAAGCATCACGATTTAAGGATGGGGGTCATCCTTTTTGTCCCCCAGTTTTCTTCTTTTTAGCTGTGCAGATGAAGATGCAATCTTTCAGAAATGTACATTGGAGTTACTGTTTTATATTTGTGCAAATTAGCAGACGTTTTCTGTAACAGTTCCCTCAGAGAATCAGGCTAGCACCTCTTAGTTTATCCCAAGTTTGACAGCCTAAAACCGGTGGATGGAAGGGAGGTTTTGGCCTGTTAGGCTGTGAATGTTAGCAGTTGTCTGACATCTCATTCTCAGATGTATGCCTTTTCCTATTACTGGCTCAGGGAGGAAGTGGTGGGGTGGTAACATCATTTTGGGCATGTTTGGCTGTAGCTGTAGATACTCTCCTGTATTTGGTTCTACTGAGTTGTGATGTGCTGACATGGGAGTTAAAGTAGACTCTTGTCTTGTATCAAGCTACAGCAGTACCAGAAAGTTTTCTGAAGGAAATGTCCCCAAATTCTTGGCATCAAGAAGGCTCATTAGACATACACTGTTTCAGAGGATGTTTGTGTTGGTTCTGTTGACAGTTGATGCACTCTAAGACTTCTTTTAGGTAACATGTATTTCTTGACAGAAAGACACTGAGGATGAAGTTCGAGATATAATCCGCAGTAATATTCATTTACAAGGCAAGGTAAGCTAGATTTTATTCTAAAACACTAGTAGTATTTTTAAATTGCCTCATCTGTCTTTAGAATAATACCGAAAATAAAGTTACATTAGCAATTTAAAGGGATGAAATATATTATTTTAATCGGGTGTTCTCCTACTTGCAAACCCTTTTGTATTAAAAACTCTTCTGGTAAATTAAAGTATATCATGAGAAATTGTTAAATTTTGAAAAAATTATGTTGCCATTTGAAATAAAGATTGGATATAGTCTTTGTATTCCTAAGTTTTAAAGGGTTTTTTTAACGATGTAAGTAGATATCCTTAAAAAATTGAAATTTCACATCTAGTAGTTAGCACATAGAAGATACTCAGAATTGCTGCAATAAGAAGAAATTAATTAAAGGATAAGAATATTCATTTAGAAGGAAAACATGAATGAAACCAATGTAGCATGTACTTTTTTAAATTAAAAAAATTTTAGTAGTGCATGTTTGTAGTCCATAATGTTTATGTTTTTTTTTGTGGGGAGTTGGTGGATATACATAACACATCTTAATTCCTTTTTTCTTCCTATTCCTCTCCCAGCCCTCCATCTTTTTTTTCAAATTTTATTTTAGTGGTGCATTTTACACCTATACATTAATGATTACATTCATCACAGGGAATTTGCACCTGTACATGGAAATGTCTTGCTTCTTTTTTTGCTATTACCCCTCCTCCCTTCTGCCCCCTTCCCCTCCTTATTTACAAGAGTTTTGTTTCCATTTTTTTTCCTTCTCTTTTCTTTTTCTTGGAACATATACTTTGTTTAATGGCAAGTGAAAGAATTATTAGAAGTAGTTTTATAAATTTTTCTCATGCCAATGAGTAATTATTCATTTGTTTACCAGTCCTATTATTGCCATTTGAGAATTTTGTTATTTGGATTCAACCAGTTTGTTCATATTCTAGTGGCCCTTCTGAGGAATATTTTTAAATTATGGAAATGTCTAAATATCAAACAGTATTTAACAGCAATATAATGTATGCCTTTAATGTGTCAAAATGTCTCTTTCCATGGGTCCACGCCATGTTCTTCTTGTAACACTTTGGGGCATACAATGACAAAAGTGAAACATGACTTTAAAATACTCATAGTACACACAAATTTGAAAACAAATTCCATGTGAACACACATCAAATTCCATTTAGTACACATTCAGCTGTAATTTAGTACAGTGATAACTTTTGCAGAGTAGGAAATTAATGCCCATTAGAATATGATCTCTTTAAAGATGGAAAAGAGATCTTTGAACTTTTAAAAAAAACTATTCATAAAGCCCTCCAAATAAATCTCAGATAAAGAGTGTATACTACAAGCTTTTGTTGCCTTTGGTGAGAGATACTGTTTTAACATCCCTGGTTGTTTGAGAGCATCATGTATTCTGAAAGGTCCCAGGGAGGCCCAGGCCACACTTAGAGGGCTGCTGATCTAGTGCCACTGAGGTTGGTTCTAGGGACTGTTTCTTGGCTCTGAAGAAGGGGTTGGCTTCACTTCCAAATAAATGAGACCTGAAAATAAACAGATAATGAATGCATATTTATTTTGATATTTTAGTATATACTTTCTTATGCTAGGAATAAGGCATACATATCATGAATGTATATAAACTTCCAAAAAATATGTATTGTCTTCCTAGATCCTTTAGAATACATTACCATGAAGTTGGGCCAGTAATTTTGAGGCCAGAGGAATCATTTTATGTTAGAAAAAAAAATTCAGTCCATGAAGTATACTTAATTATTAAATACAAGTCATGATATTGATCAAAATCCAGAAGTACCAAGAATAGTCCTCAAGTGAAAAAAGTATAGAGAGCAAAGCATTTTATTTTACCAAAGGACACATGGTGTTTTCCAGTCATGCATGTACAAAACTGTATTAGTAGGTTGCCTATAGATTACAGTTATTGTTAACATTTCAAACTAAAACTTTTTTTTTTTTTTTTGGTGCTAGGGATTGAACTCAGGGTCTTGTGCTTGCTAGGCAAGTGCACTACCACTTGAGCTAAATCCCCAACCCCCCAAACTAAACTTTTTTTAGGATAGGCATTTGCAAGTTTTAAATGTTGCCCATTTGTTTCTGCTTTCCAACACACGGTTCTCCTTTTTAATGAAAAATCCAAGGTAGAAGAGAAAGAGAAGGTAACTGCTTTGCCTATTTTTAATGACGTAACTATTCTTTTTTATTTCTTTGAAGTGACATGCTTTTTCCCATTGTGATGTATACTTTTTGTGATTTATAATAACCTTTCTAAAAATATGAAGACTTCAGTTATAACTTTCACTTAGAATATTTGACATATTAACAATTAAAATATGTAGACTTCTTTATGTTGAGTATAATTTTTATAGACCTCCATTGATTATATTATTTAAAATCTTTGTTCCAGTAAGACTAAGCTCTGTTTTATAATCCCTATATTTATAGATATGAAATGTGATTGAAACGTATGGTGAATGTTTAAATTTTAAAAATACAGGGAAAATATATTACAATTAATCCTTCTCAAAAAGCTCCCCCTCACTTTGAACATACTTATTCCTTCTTTCTTGCCATTTTTTGAAGCAGTTCTGGAAGTCCTCTTTCATGAGTGTCTTTAATTGTGTTCTTGTAGCTGCCTTGATGTCCTGAATTTATTGAACATATTTGCTTCTCATGGCCATTTTGATTGGGGAAGAGCCAGAAGTCGCATGATGCCAGATCTGGTGAATAAAGTAGATGAAAACATACTATAACGTTTCCATGAGCCTGACTTTTCGCTGACTATCACTAGACATCAGTATTCGCCATATCTATATCTATATATCTATACGTGTGTGTGTGTGTGTGTGTGTGTGTATGTTTTTTTTTATCATACCTTGTGAAGGTAGTCAGGGAAGAGGACTTTCAGGACTGCTTCAGAAAGTAGCAAGGATGAAGGGATAAGTGTGTTCAAAGTGCAAGGGGATATTTTGAGGGGGATAATGGCAGTGTGTCTTACTGTAATAAACTTTTTTTGAGGGGGTGCTGGGGATCGAACTCAGGGCCTTGTGCTTGCAAGGCAAGCACTCTACCACTGAGCTAAATGCCCAGCCCCTGTAATAAACTTTTTAAAAACATTCATCATATATTTTGATCATGCCTTATGAATGTAATCCTATATCATTACTTATAAAATTAAGCATGTGAGTCTTCAACAGTTAGAATGTAAATGGAGAAGAGCAAGAGGAAAGGTCACCTCATCCCTTCCTTGGTCTATCTCTAGCTCATCCTTAAGCCCTTGTTACAACTTTACTTGTTTAGGGAAATATTCTCAGCTACCCACAAAGTAGGTTATATCCCATGTGCCTTATATTTCTTTCTAGTAGCCCTCATTACAATTGCAAACATTCTTCTAAAATCTTTCTTCCTCACTAGGGAATGTGTTGCAGGACTACAAAGGCCTTATCTGTCATCCTTTGCATAGCATTTTTATTTCCAGTTGTATTTAAGATATGCAGCATATTTCGATGTACATAGTGAAATACCGTAGTCAAGCAAATCACCATATCCATTTTCTCACATATTTACCCTTTTCTATAATTTTCTAAGGGCACCTGAAGTCTACTTCGAGCACATCTCTGGAATACAGTGCAGTATTATTGCGGTTATTGTGCTCTGTATTAGGTCTCTGGACTTAGCAATCCTACGTACCTCAGTGTTTTAATATTGTTCTGTGCTTGATAAATAATAGGAGGTTGTTGTCTTGTGTTTTATACACATTTTTTCTTTGTTCTGCAGTTGGAGGATCCCGCTATTCGCTGGCAAATGGCCCTTTACAAAGACTTGCCGAACAGGACAGAAGATACCTCAGACCCAGACAGGACAGTAGAAAGAGTACTGGATATAGCAAATGTACTTTTTCATCTTGAGCAGGTCAGACTTGATGCTGATTCAATCATATTTACCTTAACGATGCATGAATATTTTTAAAAGACAGTGTTAATTTGTGAACTAAAGGCCAAAAAAGTATATGTTCAGCATATTCATTATAAATAATATATACAGGAGTACCTAGTATCTAATAAATAAAAGTTGCAAGCATATAATTTTTGTAATATTATATAAGTAATATATTTTAGAAGATCAAGTCCTTTGTTTTATCGTATTTTGTAAAATCTTCCTAAAATTATACAGATAATTAGGAGTATAGACCTAATTCTAAATCCTTTTAACAAAATATTTAGAGGTTACAATTTATTTTAGCTATGATATGTTTATAATGTTTATTGCTGCTCATAAAAACATGTTTGAGGTACTATCTTTCACTAGATTAGTATTTAGAATATTCTCATTTTTGTTGGTTGGTTAACTTTCCTTTTTATAAGAGATATTTTTGAGCTAGTTTTCTGAAGTCAAGAAAAATTATATTAACAGAAGAACAATGTATTGATATTAAAATTCCTTATGAGATTTTTCAGTTGTCTCCTATTTAACAGTACAAAGCTGGCTGTGTGTTTTATTTTCCCATTAACTCCATTTGCTCAAGCGCTTCTGAAACAATAAAGTGTGAAACATCCTCAGTCAAAAGGTTAGATTTTTGCAGAAGTGACCCTCTGGCTTAGCTAAAACATGTGCAATGCAGAGACATATTCTTGTCTTCATGGAATCTACTCAGCAAAACCACTAGAGTGAGGACATTCAGTGTGGACTGCGCAGAACGGCCCTCCTCAGCCTCAGTGATAGGGCCTGCAGGAATCGGTTGCTTCGCACTGAACATTGAGTACTAAAATGCCTGCTGTCACCTCAGGAATTTTACCACTTAAGTGAATTGAGTAATATATTTTTAACTTTGTATCACCTTCAGTCATATTTGAACATATTCCCAGCAATAAAAAGTTAAAAAAAAAAAAAGTACTTTGCCTTAATTCCTACTTTATATTATCTGAACTACCGCTTTGACCTTGGTGAGTTAAATAACATAAGGATGTTATCTAATGTATTCTTTTAATTTCCTTCTTGTTTACTCTCAGGTTCACCAAATGCTAATAAGCTCTCCTTTGCTGGGCAGTTTATCACGACACTTGATGTTAAAGTAACTAGGCTACGCTTAGGCTGTATAGCTATTAACATGTATTTGCGTTGTGTGACTTTGTATGGAAAGTTTGTATTTTTCCCTAAATACTTCCATAATATTTTCATGAAATATTGAATAAACTTACATGACTCAACAAAAGACAAGGCCAAGATAGTTAAATTTCAAGTAATGTATATAAAGTCATAGTTGTATGTTTCCAAAATCATATACATATTTAATATGATTATTAAATATTCATTACGTGCCTACTGCAGGATCATTTCAGGCAGTTACCCTAAGTTTCTAATTTTTCCTGTTTCCCATACACATAATTGGATTTGCTTGAGTGAATTTTAGATAAATTCAGCAAAGCTTCTAAAATATGACTGTATTTTACTTATAATAAATAATAGAGTATACATTCACAGATGTATCCATTCATGATGAATGGAGACATTTCTGAAATGAGGTTCATTACACTACACTTCCATTCATGCCGTAGACATTTATGGGGTGCGCTGTGCTAGGCTGGCCTTGGACTCTGTAGATGGTTGTGGTTGATTCTTACCTGGTGTAGGTGGCTTGGGTCCTACCAGAACACAGAAACAAAAACAGATATTCTGGGATATCACATGTGCTGAAGAGGTTATAAAAGGAACCCGAGGTAGTAGCGTCCTTATGCAGTGGGTGGATTCTTGCGTGTACGATATATACCTTTTCCACCCATCTTCTAAGGTTAATTCATAATTAAGGCACAGAGTAGTTTGCAAAGAATGTTGAAAGTTGCTAAAGTCTATGTACAGTAAGTGTCCTGCACTGGGAGTATGGCTTGATGGTAGAGCATGCACTAACTATGCACAAAGGCCTGGGTTGGATCTCCAACACCAAAAGTAAACAAACAAAACCAAACAGAATCGTTGGTGTGCGTGAAATACTTGTTGATTTGATTTTTCTCAAGTGTCAGCAACCTTTGTAGATGTACAGGGAGGTGTTTGAAAAAATAAAGTGGACATTTAAATTTTAAAAAATTGTTACAGTAAAAGACACATTTCCATTCATCTTTCTCAGAATACTCCCTCTCACTTCCAACACACTTCTTCCATTATCCTTACCACTTGCCAAAGCAGTTCTGAAAGTCCTCTTTTGTGAGTATCTTTATGAGGTATGATCACAAATAAAGTGAATGCTGCTGCAGAGTGACATGCAGTGGAAAAGCAGACTCTTAAAAACATGACAGTAAGTGCTGTCCCACCTTATGCAATGGATGTGGCACCATGTGACTGCTGGCTCTTCTTCCAAGTCAAAATGAACATGAAAGGGAAACATTTTAAATTGATTTAGGACATCAAGGCAGCCATGATAACCCAAAGACACTCAGAAGAGGACTTCCAGAACTGCTTGAGAAGGTGACAAGGATGATGAGATATGTTTGTTTGACGGGAGAGGGAGGTACTGTGAGGGCGTTAGTGACCGTGTGTCTTTTACTGTAATTAATATTTTAAATTTAAACATTCATTGCATTTTTTGATCATACCTCATATTGTATATTGTACTTCTTTCCAAAGTTTTATTCTATGGAAAGAGGAGGGTCATTGAAATAAGCACTTTTTAATTCTTTTCATGAGATAGGCTGTGTCTTTTAAATTCCTTTGTACTCGACTCTAGCTAAGCTAACGTGTGAACACACGAAGATGTTCAGAGTTACAGGGAGCAGTGCATATTCACCTTTGGATGGGAAAGCCTGCAGATACCCATTTACTTGATTCTAGGAAATCCCTGTAATTAAGCTTCTTCCTTGTGTAATAAAATGCTTGGCCAGATGGTGAGCTTCGTGGTGGGAGGGGCCTTTCTAACCTGCTTACTTGGTGCTTGATGTGTGTTTGTTGACTGTTACCCATGCTGACCAGAATGCTGAATATTAAGTGAAATAAATCAGACACACAGCTTAAATATCATGTGGTTTCTCTCATGTGAGAAACCTAAAGTATAAGTAAAGAGCAAAATAAAAAATAAAAGGAAACAAGGGGATAGATCTTTTGCAAGTGAGAAGGGGACCAAAAGATGAAAGGGCAGGGAGAGGAAAAAGAGGAGAGGGATTAAGAATTAAAATGTGTCAGGTACATGAGCCAATACCCACAATGAAAGTAGTCGTTATATTTCACAAACATGTACTAATAAATTTTAACAAACAGTGCTATCTGTATTCCCTTTACAATCTCAGACCTCACAGTAGAACTTTACATTGAGCTTTGTTGGATCTGACCGATCAACACTGCCCTTGATTTTCTTTTTGCCTGTAATGTTCTCAAAAGTGCTGACACACTCATCAAGAGCAAAACTGAAGTGGACATTTGTACAAAAGTTTTATTGTATGGAAAGAGGAGGGTCATTGAAATAAGCTTTTTTTAATTAAACAATTGCCTTGTTAAAATTTCTAAGCCACTATAGTCCAAACATTGTTAATGTTTTCTTAAGTCAGTAGTACATTCATATTTCATCCCTTTACTGTAAAGGACAGAAATCCAGTTTTACTTTTTGGCTAACATAACGTTTTTATTTCTTCCAGAAATCTAAATGTTTTGGCTGGAAATATTACAGTCTGGGAAGTACATCATTCGTATATCTAGAGATTACTAATTAACTTAGATTCACATGTTGGTTTTTTTTCTTTCTAATACTACAATTAATCTCTTTTTCCTCTTGGAGTTCCAAACACCATTAGTTAAATAAATAGCTTGCTTGCATCATTTACTGTAACTTTAGAATTCTTGTTTGTCTCTAACAAAGCAGTTACATATTTTAACATTTTTGCAAAATAAAATTCCCGTACTTACTCCTGATACTGTATTCATAATGCTTTGTCTTCTTCTTACATAAAGGAGCAGTAGAAATTTTTTTCATTATATTTGTATTTGCTGCTGTAGTTCTTATGATAAGATTAATTCCAATAGATATATAAATGAGTTGATTTTTTGTGTGCACAAAAGCATGTGTAAAAACTATAAAAAAGCTAAGAGAATTTTGAGAAGAATAAAAATGATTTTATACAGAATGCTTTTCTGTTCCTTTAATTTTGGAGATGACAAAGCTTCTGATGTGTACATTGGTTAGAAAATATATTTTAACTGAGGACATTAATGTACCATGTGCTATAATCTCAAATTTAGCCTTGAGTGACTTTTAGGATCTGAACTTTTCCAAAATAATTTTAAAGTACTTTTGGAATTGGACTTTAAAGTTCTAGCTGTTGGGCTGGGAGTATAGATCCGTGGTGCAGTGATTCTCTTGCATGTGTGAAGTCCTGCCTTCAATCTTCATCACTGCGAAACTAATTAAATAGATACAAAGTAGCTGCCTGATGCTGTCTTATTGAGGGTCTTCTGGATGTACATAATTATTTGTTCGTTTCATTCTACTTCAGGTGGAGCATCCTCAGAGATCTAAAAAGGCTGTATGGCATAAACTACTCTCTAAGCAGAGGAAAAGAGCTGTAGTGGCTTGCTTCCGGATGGCTCCCTTGTACAATCTACCAAGGTCAGAATTTTTAAGTGTTTATAAAACTAAGTGTTCATAATAGATTAATTTTGTTTCTCTAAATTAAATATATCTAGAATCTATCTTAACTGAGTGCAATAGTCCAGGAGCAGGATGGAGGATATTTATTTGTTCTTCTGTGTAATACTTGAATTTTTCTTTATGGGATTTTTTTCAGAGGACTGTGGCCAGTAATGTAATTGTTAAATCACATTAATTGTTAATTACATTAATTGTTAAATTTTACGTGCAGAGAAATACCTGCTCGCATCTGTGAGGCAGTAGAAAGCAATTAGGAATGTATTCTTTGAGGTGAAACCGTTTTGATTTTAATCCAGGAATCTCCCCTCCATGGCATCGGTCAACTTACTTACCTGACTTTGTGACAGTGTGCTCACTCAGGCCGTGACAGGGTCTGCCTGAGACAGATAAGCACATGACTTAATAGACTAGTTTATACAGGATACTCAGCAGTGAGCTTATCACAGTAAATATTAGCTGTTATTATTTGTGTAATTATTAGCATTTGGGGAGAAGAACTGATACTATGCTGACTTACGGGAATGATGTAAATAAATCAGACAGAACAATTACCTTCTCTTAGAGATGTGGCAAATGTACTTGTCAATAAAGAAGTGATCTGCGTGACACAGGGTAACATTTTAGCCTTCTTGTGGTTCTCCTAGGAAACTGTGCTCTTTCCCTCTCTGAACTTTATGTAACCTGCCTCATTCTTGTGTCTTGTGAACAGGGCTCATCTCAGCTATATCTTTTTTTTTTTTTTAACACGTCTGACCTTGAAAGTCATGCTTTCTCTTATTTGTTTATCAGATGCTTTTACACACTTCTAGTTGTCGCATTTTCCTGCAGTACTGGAGTTGTTTGTGTGATTCTGACTTTAAGATGCTTTAGAGTTTGAGTCCAGTTTATCTCTTCAGCACCACGGACAGTGAATAAGACAGTGAAAAACACAAAACTAAAGCAAGTAAACAAAATGTCACATTTTTCCCTGAGATACTTGGATTCCTTAACATCAAGTCACACTCACTGAGTTAAAATATATTATGTTGCTTCTTCCTCAAGCCATGGTGTCACTATGTGGTCAATAGGATATTAACCTCAAACCTCATATTCTCATGCCTTTTCCAGTTACTCCAATGCAGTGCTCCAAATTCCATCAATTTTCCTATTTGGCATCACTCTCCTCTCCTCATGGTCACCTTTTGGTGTCACTTGTCCTCGCTGCACATCATGTGGATGATAGCAGAAGCTCAGCAGCTTCTGTGATGTCACAGAGTTTGCACTCCCAGCAGTACGTCATTTTCAGAATTGCATTCCTTATTCTAGCAGTTCTCCAACATAGTCTTTTAAGAGATACCATATACTTAAATGCACTCAGGAAATATCCGGGCCCGAACATACTGAATTAGTATCTGTTGGCCCAGCACTTGTGAGATTTAAAAGCCACATACGTGATACTGAAGTCTCAGCAAGGTCAAACATGTCCTTTGGCATTCCTCTTTCATGTTCAAGAATTTGTATTGAAATACAAACAAAAGAAAAGGGTAAATAATGGATACAAAAAGGCAAGGTGTTAGATATAAGCTAATTGACAAAGGGTTCAAGGGAACAAGAAGAGGGCAAAGAGGGAGGGGAATGGAAACCCAGAGGAATAATGATATCTTAAAAATAAGAACCTAATAACCCAAACTTAAATCAGTGACACGTACACTGGGTACTGTAGTAATTTCATGTAGTTGTGACTTACTGCTTTATTTACGTGGTTGTTTACATTGCTCACTGTCATAAGTAAAAGGCACAATGTATTGTGGTCTGTAAGCTTGTGTAATGGCCTGTAAGTTTGTGTAATTTTTCATAAATTTTATAAAAATTTAAAAAAAGAATTTGTGGGTGACTTACAGTGGTTCCAGCTGTTTTCTGTTCTTTTCCTCAGATTTCAAAGCCCTTCATGTACCTGCTTATCTGTTATGTCTCCTAAGTTCTCAGCCCCCTTTTGTTCCTTTGGCTCAGCTTGCCACCCTGCAGTGGCATCATTCTGTCACCTCTGATATTCCGTTATTATGTTCCTTATTGTCCTGGAACTCTTTCTTCCTTTCTTATATGGAAATCTTACATCTCTCATTAACATCACGCTGATTTTCACTGGTTCTGCTAGTCTTCACTTATCTTTTATTTCATAGGTGGCTGTGTATTATCAGTATTCTAAGATTTAATCTTCATTTGTACACTTCCATTAAAGTTCACTTCCTGCATTTTGCCTTGGAATCCTCAAGGTTTATGTTTAGTGTTAACATGAACATAGACTAAATTCTCTATTGACATTTATTACATTGTGAGCCAATTTCGGTAGTAGCTGAGCCAGGATTTAAATCCAAGTCAGTATGTGATCTGAGAAACTTTGTCCTATTTGCTACAAAGCATTGCCTCTGAAAAGAAGAATCAAGTAATACAAAGTTTATTTTGATTTTCTTTGTGTGTGTGCATAGAGATAATCCAACCATAAAGCACTAATGAATTCCTTTTCAATTTTTTTTAAACTTCTGTTTGAACTTGTGCTTATCTTTTAGGCACCGGGCTGTCAATCTCTTTCTTCAAGGATATGAAAAATCTTGGATTGAAACAGAAGAACATTACTTTGAAGATAAACTGATTGAAGACTTAGCAGTATGTTTTTAAAATGAAAGAGGTTTTGGGCTTCTGGAACAATGAAGGTGGAAACAGTTGTCACTTAGCACTAAAGAAGAAAACATCGTTGCATTATATTGGTCTTAGGAGACTTTTACATCTCAGTTGTTACCGCATTCACTGTTTACAGGGAAAAAAGCTCTCTTCTTCTTTTCAAGAGATCTCATCAAAATTAAGTGATTCAGAATTTAAGATAAATCATATAAGCTTATCACTAACTAATCATGGTTCAGTTGTTGTGCATCATTTCTCAAAGCCTCTTTACACTCAGAACCAGGGTCAACTATAAAAAGCTGAATTGTAAAGAAGTTATCCGTTAAAAATAAGTTGAGAGTTAACACAAAGTTGCTGGTCTCTAAAATCAAACAGGGCAAAGGGGGATGGAGTGGACACAGAAGAGAGGAGGCGGGAAATACAGTGGCTGGCAAGCAGAGTTTCCATTAGATGGTGCTGATGGAGAGGCTAGTGTTACTGAGGCACTGCACGCAGGGGATTGACCACCATCACCTTTTATGAATTGAGGGTCTTTAAAAATCTGGAAAAACCATTTTCCAAAACCTCTATAAGCATAGAATCTCACAGAACTTTGCAGGGTAGTCGGAGATTCACAGTTCCCAATTTAAATACCCCTTGTTTGAAAATTATTTTTTAAATTTGCAAATTATTGTAACAGATTATCTAATCCAATTCTTAAAAACCTAACCATGATTTCCACTATATTTTTAAAAATAAATCTCATTTATCTTTAGAATCAAAACATATAGGCCATGTAGACAGCTCGTAGAAATATGCCTACTACCTATAACATTAAACCTAAAATCTTTGAAAGAATCCATTTGTGCAGAAAGAAAATCAGGCTGAATGGGTTAAGGCAGTAAAGACATAAAATTCATTAACTCATTTAATTAAAAGAAATGGAAGGAAAAAATGGAAACAAAGCTTTTGTAAATGGGGAGGGAGGAGGAGAGGGGAGGGGAATGGGAAAAAAAGAAGCAACAAGTTATGCTATGTACAGATACAAATCCCCTATGATGAATATTATCGCTACGTACATCTAAAATGTACCATTAAAATAAAATAAAATTTAAAAAATTGCTTCCACAGTGAATATGTTTAATAAATTTCCTTGTTGTTCTATCCAATAATAGATTTTTTTTAAGTAACTAAAAAATATGTGTAAGTAATCCAAGCATTAGATAATTTTCTGTTCTTTGCCCATTATTCTTTAATAATTTTCCATCTCATAAGCACTTTGCATTGCTTGGTAGACTAAATTTTCATATTTGGGGTGACTTAAAATTTCATTGCAAATTTTTATAATCTGAGCCTTCCCAAACCTGAAATTTCTATAGAAAATACACTTTCAGTTGGTGATGAATTGGCTGATAAGCACAGCATTCAGAATTTTTTAATTCCGTGAGTCTTTCCTGCCCATACTATTTTTTGTTTCTGGGACCAAGGATGTAGTTTGTTAGTAGAGCATTTGGCGTGCAGGCATGAGGCTCTGCTTCAATATCCCATCTGCACCACAAAAATAAGTAAATAAGATTAATTATCTCTGTTTTGAGCTATACAGTTTTAAATTGATAATATATTAAATATACAGCATATATTTGTGTGTGTATTATACTACATGATATATATATATATATATATATATATATATATACTTGTGTATACATACATAATGTTTATAATGTATGTAAAATTCACACCTGTGCATATACACATGCCACAACAGGAAAGGAAGAGCTTTTCTTCTGTTCTTTGTTTCTATCCTCATTGTTGCTCCTGGATTTGAGCAAATGTGAGACATTTGACTTTTTTTGCAGAAACCGGGGGCCCAACCTCCAGAAGAAGATGAAGCCACCAAGAGAGTTGACCCTCTGCACCAGCTCATCCTTCTGTTCAGTCGCACGGCTTTGACTGAGAAATGGTATGGTTGGAAGGATTTGCCTGTGAGTTACGTAGAAGGAGCAAATAAAGAAATTCATGTCTGAGTCTTCTGTGTCATGTATTCACATTTCAGTTTTGTCTTGTCCTTGTCGGAAGAGAAAACTGTTCAGAGATCTGAGTGTCTCTCATACACCTGGACCAACATTCGTTCAATTTCGTGCTTTAATAGCGTTCTATAAATTCTGCTTTTTAACAACTTTGTAATTAGCTGATTTAGTTGATTCCAGTTCTTATTATGAGATTGTCTTTCCCTTTATCATAAATAGTTTTCTTTAATACAAGAAACTGAAGCAAATGCCAATGCCAAAAGTGTACGGAGACCAGCAGGGACTCCAAGATTTCCTGGTAGATCGTGTCTCTGTTGTGAGGGGTCTTAGGTGGCCTGTAGGGCCTGAGTGAGCCACCATCTCCACTTAAGAGTAGCTCTGAGATTTATTCTAAGAATATTGACTATTTCTCATGTAGTCTTAGTCATACAAATTCACCAGAGCCACAAAGGGTTAGGGTTAGGGTTATTCTAACTTTAATGGAGTCAAAGAAGAAAGATACTCTGAGGCCTGACAATTAAATCTCCCAGCAGCTGCTTGCTACAGGGGCGCTGTGACGATGGGCCCTCTAGATGGGACATTGCAGAGGCTGTGGAACCTTTATCTGGTCCTCTGCATCGTGACAGCAAGCTGGCTTTGCTCTAGGTGTTGCCTGTTCTCTGCAGAGCTAGGGAGGGGACTTAATTGTGAGCCCATAGCAACGTAAGTCTTCCCAGAAGGCCTGAGGAGCTCATGAGCCTCCGTGCATGCTGACAGTGTACATCATTCCCTCTTAGCTGCTGTGGTCCATCCTTTCTCTCACTGTTTCTCTCTTATTATTTCCCAACTAACAAAACCATCTCATCCCTAAGCATAGAGCAACTGTCTGCCGTTGTCAGGTAATGAGGTGTTTCTCATAAGTCAGTTTTTCTTATAGCTGAAATTAAAGCTGCTAAAATAGATTTGCAGTTTATGGATTTTTTTTGATGGAAACTTCTTCTGTGTAGCAATGATTTACATACTTCTTTAAATAGAGAATAATAAATACATTTTTTCCTTTCTCAATTTTTAAGAATCATCATCATTACATCTTATTTTTAAAACTATAACATTGCAATTTGGAGTGTCTTTCCATGAGACATCAAATACCAATTCTGCTGTTGAAAGTTCTTATATTATCTAAATTTGCTTGTTTCAAATTTTGTAGTTTGAAGAAAATTAAAGTTATTACATTTCTGTGTAAGTCAGTAGACCATTTATTTTCTGAGACTTGAAGCCTCTTTGAGAAGGTAAGGAGGAATGGCTGGTTAGGCGCTCTGAAGTACTTGGGTTTTGTTTTTTTTTTTGTATTCTAACATATTTTTAAGTGATTACTATTACCTAAATTTTGTATTTATTTAATTTTATAAAGAATACCTGTGAGAAATAAACAAAAAGTTACTTTATGCAATGATGGTATGTCCACATATGAATAGCTTTATACTTAAAATTTTATGTTTTTTTCCTTGTGTCCCATAGCAAACTGGAGGAAGATTTTTTATATATGGCCTATGCAGATATTATGGCAAAGGTAAGGAAATACCCTTCCTACTTTTAATGCTTTATTTTAATAATGGAAATAATTTTCACTTGACGAAGAGTAGGAATCCATGTATTTCTGGATTAAATGTTGTTAAGTCAGCTGTACCAGACACATGGCACTCAGCCTTTTATTTGTTGCGTGAACCTCTGCTCTGTGGACAAGTAAGCGTTGCTTTTCCCTCTTTGGCCTTTTTATTTGTGGGGAGCTTGTCAATTTTCTAAACATCTTTCAGCAAATACTGTGCATCAAGGTACTGAGATAACATGGTGGTTGAGAAAAAATATGCACACTTTATGTCTTAGAGTTACTCATCTTGTGAGAAGACAAAATTTAAATAAATGATTGTTTTAAAATTCTCACGGAATAGTGGAGGAATTACTGGGGGTATTGGGAAGCGGTTACGTAACGGTGATGAGGGCTGCTTAAGGAAGTTCTTGATTGTTGAACAGTAACTTAGCTTTGCTAAGTATTGACTGAGTGTTTATTTAATTTGCTCCTACTAAGAGGATGAATGAGGAGATGAGTGGAAAAGAGGATACAAGGTTTGGTTGGGGCTGCTGATTGGGGTGCCATATAGTGATGATCCTCAGAATGATTACAGGTGTCAGGTGAAGAGCGAAGAGAGCCAGTTAAATCCTGGGCATGTTAAAGACATTTAAGTGGAGATGTCAAACATGGGATTGGATATCATGTCTCACATTCAGTATCACAGATAAGGCTTCTAAGTACAGATTTGGGATTCAATAATACTAGATGGTCACCGAAGCCATAGGGGTGGATGATCTTGCCCAAGAAGAGAAAGCAGCGTGGAAGAGAAGAAGGCCTAGGACCAATCTTATAAGGACAGAGATACTAAGAGATGAATAGAAGATAAGAAACCCATATATGCACAGGAGCGTGTATGTGCACATAAATACACACACACACACACACACACACACACACACACAATGGAGAGAACATTAGTGTGAGCTGATAGAGGAATCACTGTGTAGTCAGCAAAACCGTATTGTGCTGAGGTTGAACCAGGTGGGAATTGAAAATTTCCTGAATTGGTGATGTGTGCATTGTGTCGCAGTTCAGAGGACTGTGGAGAGGGGTTCTAGGAGATAGAAGTGCTGGGTTGTGGGAAATAAGTGGCTTCAGGTGTGGGATGTGGTTAGGCATTTGTACACTGAGAAACTGAGAGAGAGGTGAAAGATACAAAGTGACAGTTATCTTGGGGGATTATTTTTGTTTGTTTGCCATTGATTTCTTCAGTTTTTAAAAGACATATCTAAGCACATCCGTCTCCTGGGGAGAAGGAGCCACTAGAATGGACAAAGGAATAACGAGTGAGGACTTGAATGGTAACAGCAAAAGAAGAAATGCTTTGGCTGTCTGATTTTATTTTATTTTATTTTATTTTGGGGGGAGTAATGGGGATCCTAGGCAGTGCAGAAAGCCTCATTTAGGTGGTTTTCTATAAATTTGTGGCAGAGCTGGTCTTCTTGGCTGTGTGGCTTCTTTCTAGCAATTCTCAGAACCAAGTGCAAGTTCAGCAAAGGCTGGTCCTTAGATGCATCAAGGTAGAGGGATTTTGCCAGACTACCGTTGAGGATCTCACATCTGAGGGGGTGTGTACTCAGTGCTCGGGCATCCTTTGCAGCCCAAGAACCAATGAATATGTGGACTAAAAAGTAAGAAGTTCCTGGTTTGAGAAAAGGCTGTTTCTGATTACTAAAGTTCTTCTTTGTGACTGAAGACTGTCTTTACATTTGTTTTAGTTGTATTTTAAAGCTCCATCTAATCTCTTTCAATAGATGGTCAAATATTTAATGGTGGCTAATGTGTTTGCCCTTCCTCTCAAGTGTTTGCTCTTTGTAATTAAATATTCTCATATCTTTTGCTGTTTAATGTACTTGAGGAGTGCCAGGCTCGGATCCCTCTGTGCATTCTGCTCTGCACATCCTCCAGTCGATCAGTGTTTTCTGCCCAGAGGCTAACTGAACAGTTTTCCAGTTATGCACTCGCTGGCCCGGAGCATACAGGCTTACTCCTTGCTTATTCTGCCTTGGGATCATGTGTGTTTGCCATCACTTGGAAGAATTCATTGCATTTTTGGTAGCCAGATCACGTTTTTGTCACCTTTGGAGCTTGCCTGTCAACCTAAATTCCAAGGCGTTTTTGAATTTCTATTGAGTTTTCATTCACATTTTCTGTATTTAGATATATATTTTCTGTATTTAGACTTCCATATTAAGTATATGCTGTTATTCATCTGGTTAAAGTTAGACCATTACAAAAGCCCCAAATTATTTTGAAATTCACTTCTATTATCCAAGTTACCTATCTCTTTCCACTTACAGTCACTACAGATTTGATGACTGATTTCCCTCCTTATCTAAGTTGTTAATAAACAGTCTGGATTCCTAGCCATTTCCTAGATTGATTAATCTTCCTTATTTTGAACCCATCTAACTATTATACAACTCATATTTCTTTACTCATCTTTTCATGAGATACAGAAATCAAGGTGTACTGTGATTACTGTGAACCGCAATTCAAAGATGAATACATGCTCCTCATTTATTTTCTTGGTAACCTGTTCTAGCACACTGATAATACTGATCCCCAGCACACTCCCAAGTAGTTGTTGCAAGCTACCTTTGCCGTTTTGAAGATCAATATCCCAGGAGTCTGAAAATGTCTCAAGGCTCAAAAGCAGTCATTCTGCATCCACATACAATTATTTCTGCTTTCTGTCTTGCTCCAGAAACTTAAATCTTCATGCCTCTCTTTACCAGTGCAGGTTCTTTGGAAAGCATTGTTTATGTCTTGAGTGTTTATCTTCCATTTTAATTATCTTTTAATGTTAATTCCACAGATTTGGTTTAATCATGAGTATATATTCATCATAGACGCTTCTTATTGACCTATTAGTGGATTGAAAATTTATTGACCTATTAGTGGGTTCAGAATTTATTTAGGCCAGATGCAATGGCTGACACCTGTAATCCTAGCTACTTGGGAAGCTGAGGCAAGAGGATCACAAGTTCGGGGCCAGCCTGGGCAACTTTGCAAGATCTTGTCTCAAAATGAAATAAAGACGGAGATGTAGGTCAGTGATAACGCACTTGCCTGCTCAAGGTTGAATTCCCAGAACTACACTCATAAAAAAACTTAGTCATTTCTAATAATGTAAAAACTGCCAACTACAAGAAATCTAAAATCTGCCATAAATCATAAATCTGCCAACTACAAGAAGAGCTAAGACCTTGATTAACCTATATAAGGTCCTCCCCTTAAACCATATCTGTCTTCTGCATAAGGAAACCATCATTCTAAAATCTGTATTCAATATTTACATTGATATTAAATGTATTTGTTTCAGTTGTTCTTAGCTTTTAAAATGGCAATAGAATATATAAAATCTTTTCAGATTTCTTATTTACATTGACATTGTTTTCTAAGATTCATCCATTTTTGTGTGTGTGTGTTGCTTACTGCTTGAATTTGTTTGTTTTGGCTGCTGTATTACTTTGGGGAGATATGCCACGGCTTATTCACTTAATGTTTTTCTTTCTTTCTTTTGTGGTGCTGAAGATTGAAGATGGAACCCAGGGCCTTTGCACTAAGCTAAATCTTCAGCCAATTTTTTTGTTTTGAGACAGAGTATCACTAAGTTTCCCAGGCTGGGCTAGAATTTGCAGTCCTTCTGCCTCACCTTCTCAGAGTTCTGAGATTACAGTCATGGGCAACCAGGCCTGGCTTGACTTTTTCCTGGTAGGCTTTTGTCTCACATCATATTTTTACTAATGTGAACAGCTACTGGAATTCATATTCTTAGATGATGTCTCCTATCGTAGAAGACTCAAGAGCTATAAGATATATGAATGTTCAGTTTAAGGAGAAGATATCAAACTGTTTTCCAAAGTTATTGCATCCACTTATATTTCTATCAGCAATGTTGAAGAGAGATTCTGACAGTCTGAATTCTTTTTTCTCCTATTTCTTCTTCTCCTATTTCTTTTTAACCAAGAAAATTTATCAGTACATTTTAGATATACACAATGATCACAATCATCATAGGTAATTTGTAGTGGTACAGGATATATCTTGGTTTTTTCCCACCCTACCCATCCCTCCCTTCAACTCTTCTTCCCCTCCGATTTGCAACAGCTTTATTAACATTTTTTCATTTTTTCCCCTTTTTTCTTCTGTTTTCTTTCCCTTCCTTCCTTTCCCCCTCCTCTCCCCTAGTTCTCTTCCCATTTGAATATGTTCTTTCTTTTTCACAATATCTGTTATACATTTTTGTCCTTACTTATACTTATGGTTTTGCTCCAATATTTAATATTATATTACTCAATCATTTCTGTCAGCCAAATAAATATTAAATGGAATTTTTATTATCATTTTATTGGCTAGGTACTTTTTGCTCTCTAAAAATCACTCTTCCTGGTGGATAATTCTGAAATAGAGCTGATGAATACTTCTGTGTGTCCTCTCTGTTGTTATTACTGTAGCATCTGCTCTGAATCATATGCTGTTTCTTCTTACTTTTTTGGGAAATTGAAAAATCATTTAAAATCTTTGTGTTTTTGAAGTCATACTTTATTCTAAACTTCAGGTTAATTTTTTGTTGTTGTCATTGTGCCTATTATTACTACCCCTGTTTCCACCATTAATACCTCCAGTTTGAAAAAAAATCATACCAGGGAATCTGGGTGCATCCATTAGTTTGTTGTCACCCCACTTTCCCCCTTAGTTTACTGTCAACAACTCCTTTGGCGTCCTCATCTTGGTCACCTGGCTTGATTTGTCGAAGTGTCTCTGGGCCACCTACCCTCCCTTCTCCACTGCCAGAAGCTGCTTTACTGCAATGGAGGTACTTCACCCCTCTAAGTAAAGTAACTCCAGGAAGTGTCTGCAATGACATCATTATAAATTCAGCATTCAGCACTGTTTCTGCTCATAATTTTCCACTAAGGAAACCCTTTCTTCCTCCTTCTCATATTAACTTTTAAAAATATTTAACATACACATTAAGTTATGCCTAATTTTCTGTATTTTGTTGATAAAAAGCTAGGTCACTTTCTTAGGAGATCTTTTTCTGAATTATCCACTAGTTTTCTGGGTGGCAGATTTAAATGCGTATGTAAGTTTCTAGTTTTGCTCTGTTGCTCTTGTAAGGAATTTGCAATCAGAAAGGCAGGGGGAGAGTGTATGCAATAGAATTCTTCGGAGGAATGCAATTCCCAGCAGATACTAGCAAGCTGAAGTGCCCTATTTTCAGCTTCATCTCTTCTCCTCGCCAGTTTTGGATTTTGTTTTGGATACCCAAATTACTGGAAGTGTCTATTTTTTTCCATTTTTGGTTTTTTCCCCCTAAATTTTCTATCCTATGCTTCTGCTCCTTTCTGTATGGATCATTTACTTCCTGGCGTATGGCACCATTCTTCCTTGCCTACAATTTAGCCTTCTGATCCTGAAAACCAAATCCTGTGCTTCAGAACTAATACAATTCTCTGTATGTTTAGCATCATATATATTACATAGATTCAGTTTGTTATTGGAAGAACATTATCCTATGCCTGTAAATCCTTCTGTTTCTGTTCAGTGTATTACAAAGCTGCTAGAGATCTATTAGGGTTTTCTTGTGATCACAGAATAGTTTCATGCAAATCCATAAAGTTTTAGCACTTTACCTCATTGTAATACTGTTACACACCTGGGTTCTCACCTTTATTTATCTCCTCCTTTACAAACCGTGTCCCCATGCCTGATATTCTAAATGGAAACTGTGAGCTCCATACATGTTTGTTCAGTGAATGAAGGAATGTGATAGACCTTTCAGAATTTATCATTGTTGGGAGGGATCATCATTTGTTTTCCTCTCTCCCATCTCTACTTCATCTCTATCCCCAGCAGGCTAGGGACTCACTGAGCTAAAAATAATTTAGACTTCACCATTTGTCTTCGCATGCCATCCCAATGTGCTCAGTGCTTCCCAAACAGAAGAAATCACTTAGAAGAGTTGAAACAGTCTCACTTGAAAGACTGTAAGTTTCTTCCTGCCCTAAGTGTTAAGGACCACCTTCATTTGGTTACCATTACACTCCGTATTCTAAAGCATAATAGTAGCACCTGAGATTCATTAAAAGCATATTGTTTTGCAGACATTTTTCCCCAGATGGCATTTTTCCCCAGATATATTAACCCATGTGGTCCTTTTAAGAACCCAGATGCTTCTTATTCTCATCTTAAATGTGAAGAAAGTGAGACACAGAGAGACGAAGTAACTTCGTGAACTGGCAGCATCAGGGTTGGACCAGACACTCGGTCTCTTGAGCCCACGTTCCCAGGCACATTCCCCTCAGCTCCTTACCAAGCCGAAGTTTCAGCTGTATGAATTAGATAAGAACACATGAGCAGCCTAGTGTAACTCCTTAACCATTTCTGGGGAAAACAATGGAATAGTCAGTTTTGTTGTTTGTATGTATACCTAGAACAAAGTCAGTAACAATTTCATTTTCTTCCTTCGGGCGAAATACAATAAAAATTAACCTCAAGAGTTACAAGGATCAATTTAACTAAGGGGCACTGCTTACTATTAATTTTAATTAATAGTCGTTGCATGTAGTTTTAGTGCATTGCAGTGACAGCATCAAAGAGAAAACAGGATCCTTGTCTTCAGGGCTTACAGTTTGGTTCGAACAAGGAAAGTGCATGAACAAGTAGACTGTATAGTATGATACAGACCCTGTAATTATCTCTGCTATGGATAAAGCAGGCAATTTAATATTTTAAGTTTGTAAAGACAAAATATAGAATATAACTTTCTCTCTGCTCATGAATGTAGTGATCGTGTTGTCAAAGTACTCTGTCTGACATATATGAATTTAAACAATGTCGATGATAAAATAATACGAATTATTTGGTGTTCTGTGTGAAATAAGTCTTGTATACACTCTGCCTCACCATATTCTTGTTTCTTCTTTTTAACCCGTTTTAGAGTTGTCATGATGAAGAGGACGATGATGGTGAAGAAGAAGTGAAGAGCTTTGAAGTAAGATGAATCCTTCTAGAATTGCCTTTTCTCTTTTTTGGAACATTGTTTCATAGCTTGTAACGGACCTTTATGTTTCTTGCTTCATGGCTTATTGCAGCTTACTGTATCAAGGGACTGCATGTCAGAGCTGGAAGGACAGACCTGAGTCCTAACATTTGCTGAGGTTAAGACCAAGGAGCATAGAATAGCTGCCCAATAGGGTAGAGTCCATATGTTCAGAATGAGTGTTCCTGAGAGAGGAGGCTGCTTCAAACTGCTCTCATCTCAGTGATACTATTGTTTGGCATTTCGAAGAGATGTGTGTGGAAAATATTTACTGAAGAGCAACACGGCATCAACTTTTTAATTATACCCTTGGTTTGGTATTTTTTTTTCCCTGAATTGAAGTTTGAAAAGATTTGGCCTCTTGACTTCTGCCTGATTGGGTCACTCATTCCCTGTACATATGTAGATGGTGGCACAGGATGCAGGATGTAGTTTGCTTGCATGAGGTAGGAGAGCATCTGTTCCTAAAACTCAATTCTGTTTTATGATTATTTTCTCAAATAGTTTCAGCTTCTAAATATCTCAGATAATTTGAAATGCTGCTTACTGTTAATTAGCTGGAAGAAAAGCTAATATTATTTTCCCTTTTGCTTATAGTGTACTTTTGCTTTCTGAGAATAGCTATTTTTCGCTATTACTTTTCTGACTGGCTTTTTTTTTTTTGAATTTTCAAAAAGAAATTAAGTGAGGGTCATAGAGTTTACATTGAATTAGATTTTTTTCCTTGTTAATTTACACTGCTGGACTTTGAGCTAGAAGTCTGGAAATATATCCATAGCCAGCAATGAGTCTTTAATTGTGGTGGACCCCCAAAAATGTGTAGCCAGTGAATGCACCGAGAGCAATCAGTGCAACTTCTAGGAGTAATTTTTATCTGCATCCCTGAAGCACTGAAGTCAGTGTATTTAAAAATATGAAAATAAACTACTTTGAGAATAGCACATGACTATTGCTGGCTGGGAAAAATGCCCTAAGATTATTTTCCCACATAACACTATGTGTTCTAGCCTCAAATCCATCTTTATGTTAGGAGACAGGTAAATTCGAGTGAGCTGTGAACAGCAAATGATACTGTTTTCCTGAAGCACATACCATTTATGGTCTCTTGGTTGTGTTCAGAGCAATTGTTTATTGCTGTTTTGCTTCTTGTCCTCATCCTTCCTCAAGGTCACAGGATCCCAACGCAGCAAGGTAACACTATGTATATGTGTGTATTTGTCTGGGTCTCAGTTTTGGTTTCTTGTGACATTTATCTTTGTTAGACCCAACATCTTGGACTCTTTGGTGGTAAAAGGTCTTGAAAAATCTTTTTACAAGTTTCTAGCTCCAAAGCAATTGGTCTCTTAAGTATCCCTTCCTTGGTTTATTCTTCTTATGATTTAAATGACTTACATTTTGAAAGTTTATCCTCCTCTATGAAAACTTTCACCTGCAGACTGTACTGGATAAAACACCCCACAGCCCTTTAGCAGATTAGTTAGAGATTTTCTGTGCTGCCTCTGGTCTCATCCCTCTTGATGTTTTCTATAACAATCTTGTTACTTGAAAACAGACTGAGTAAATAGTATTGCTGGCTAGATTGGACAGACGTCTGCTTTTCATTGTGCTATTAGTACCCAGAGATCAAATACCATGATTTCAGTATTGATGTTGGCATTTTGTTAAAGGGAAGAACTATATGACTCTTTCTGTCTCTTCATAGTTTAAATATTTGATAAGGAATTTTTTTTAGGAAAGCATTTTGATGTAGAATTACAAGGCATTTCTTACTTTGGTATGGATAAGTTTAAGTGTCAACTTTATTTCCATGACACTATTTTGTAGGAAAATTGGTCACTAACTATCCCAGGTAGACAATGCCTGCCTGTAATGCCTTTAGTTTAAAGGGGGCCACTAGTAGAATGCTTACCAAGCACCACCAAAAACAAAATTGTTCAGTCTGTAAATGAAAACTATTCTATTTCTTCTTCTGTTAAAAAAGTGAAATATTTGCTGCTAAAATAAATTCAGACTGTCATGAAGAATCTGTTTAGAAGAAACGAATTGTACTGTTTTAACTCACTATTATATTTAGAAATATACCTTGTTCCTACAGTACATCCTGAACATTGTAAATTTTAGAATCAGAGTGCATGAAGATACTGTCAGATACAGTTCCAGTCTGATGCATATAATAGTTCATGGCACACAGTAGATATAACACTTAATAATATTTTATGGGCTTATGTAGTACACAATAATGGGCCCAGTAATAACTTGACAGATTTTGACTTTATGTCAGGTAGAATTCTTGTGAATTGTTGAAGGATTAAAACATGTAAGAACCTCTGACATCAACCTAATATTTGATTGTCTAGTTAGTACAAACGTTCATGCTTCTTGAGCCTACTAACAGATGCACAATACAGGTGGGTAGGGCGGGACAGGCTGAGAAGGTGTGGTCAAGAACACTATTTTAAAAGAAGAATGCAGGGGCTGGGGATGTAGCTCAGTGATTAGAGTGCTTGCCTTGTAAGCACAAGGGCCTGAGTTCGATCCCCGGCACCACAAAAAAAAAAAAAAAGAAGAATGCAGTTTTAGGGAGATCTAAAGGCAAGTCCAATCTGGTAAATAGGATCAATTTGGTGACTTTGGAAAGGCTCCTTATTCCAGAAAGAAGTCTGGGAATGGCTGACAGTGGAATCTCAGCATGCGGAGTACAGGATTCAGGACAAGCTAAGGGTGAAAATCAGATGAGATGTGGAGCCTGACTGGAGAGAAAAGGCCACCTTTGGATTTAGAATGGTGGCAAGTTTGCAGAATGAAACCTGGTAATTAATCCCTAAACAGGGGTAGAGATCAGCTGCTGTGACTCTCCCAGCATGAGACATGATTTTTAAAGTTGCTAATGATTGCCACATATTTGTAAGTGTTAACACAGTAGACTTGGAGGTTTTCACTTCTTAACCAGTTGTTTTACTGATCTTCATGTGATTCTGGACTACAATTTATTATTTATAGCTAATTTTCTAAGATAGTCCTCTGCAAAGCATATACTCTGTGAATAAGCGATATGAAAGTGTAGACTGTTGAAAACAGGTTGTATATAATCATCTGTGACGATACTCATCTCTGATGTTGTTTGTGTGATACCAACAAGATCATTGAGAAATTTAACCAGACAATTGGATTATTACATTCTTTATAAAATTAGTAATTAACTAGGCTTTTTACACTGAGGGGTCTGGTGCTTTGAAGTAATTTATGTATAATCTAAAGTAGTAGTAGAATTTTCATGTGAGTTATGAATCTGAATGGTTATTTGGCAGTTTTAGTAGTTCTTATAACAAATTAAGTTAAATAAGTTTGTAGAGAACATAAAATGTATGGTAGGTGAGTTTTATGACTATAACTGGTTTATAATTAATATTTGTTGTAGTTTCTACTTAAATTCTTTATAAAGTCTTCAACAAAGACATTGAGAGAGAAAATAAGTAGATATATTAAGTTTGATATTAAAAGGAAATTTTCCATGAGGAATATGGGAAAGCTCAAGAAACAGTGATACACATCTGTAATCCCCGCACTCTGGGAGGCTGGGGCAAAACAGTCACATGTTTGTGTCCCACCTGAGCAATTTAGCGAGGCCCTGGACCCTATCCCAAGAGAAAAACAATTTAAAAGGTCTGGAGATATGTCTCAGTGTGGAGGACCTGAGTTCAATCCCCAGAACCAACAAAATAAAACAAAGATTGAAATATGAAGTATTTTCTGACTTAAATTGGTGATTTAATTCCCCACGTTATCTACCAGATAATGTAAATATGCTTTTCCTATAGCTACTTACTTAATAACTTTATTGCATGCTTAATTTTTAGATCTGTCCCTCCTTCAATATTAAAATTTTAAAAAGGACAGTTAAGCAAAGAGGCAGAGCTAACTGAAAGGAAAGAAATATTTTACCAGTTATCTAATTATTGCAACTGAGTGATTTATTAAGCTTTTAAATTTCCCATGAGTCAAATAAAATAGTAATACTAATAAATAACAGATAAATAATGTTTGAAGTCAAATAAGTCCATTTTTCTGAGCACGAATTTTTTTTTTCACTGAGAACATCAAAAAGCTTTGGTACCACAATGATCGCTTTCTTAAATCATGGTTTTTCTTAATACATGGATATATTATTCAGATGGTTGCTTCTTTATTCTCTTGCTTAAAATATGAAGGTATGTCATGAAATGATTTTTCAGTACAAGCATGTCCTTAGAATATAAAGGTGCTATTATGTAGATTTATTACTCCCTGCAAAACATAAACTAATGGGGGTGGAGCTTAGGTAAGTGAGAGGCAATAGGCATTACCTTTTTTTCCAGTCCATCTTTCTCAAATAGTGGGCATGATGCATCTTCTTTTGACCAATGCCCAATTTCTAACTCACAGATGAATTTTTTCCAAGTCCCTTAGGTCATATTATTTGTGTAGTAAGGATAATTTCTCCTGTCTTAACTACTAAATATTCCTGAGGAAGAACTGAGATTTTATTATAGAAACCTAAGCAATTAGTGTGTTTTCTCCTGGGTGTGCCTTCTATGTAACTAAAATGGTATCATACTGCTAAAGTACTCAGACCAATACCCAGTTCATATTTCAATGTATGTACTATGAAGTATGGAAGAATCAATTTGGAGACAAATGGCTTAAGTGCTAATACTGTGTAGCACTGTTCCAGTGAAAAAAATGAAACAGGCAGATTGCATCAGTGTTAGACAATACTGGCTCACAAAGTCCCTTTCCCTTTTCCCCTCTACAGTTCAGTGTTAACATGTTAGTCCATATTTTAGATACCATATATGGCTTTTGCAATAGGAACTAAAGAATTATAAATTTCCTTGCAAAGGAATGATAGGTATAATATTTTTATCTAGAACTACATATTTAATTTTTAGGCATTTAAAAGTTCTACTAAATAAATCCATTCAATTGAAAAGAAAATTCTGTCCTTTATAGAGTAATAATATCACAGTGAAAATGTTTTATAGAAAATAGTGTCTAACTTGTATATATTTGTACCTATCTCAACGTTTTCCTACTTTAGCGTTTAAAGAATCATATATATAATACAGTAAGATAAAGAAGAAAAAAGAACTGGAGGATGTGAAATAGAACCTTCCAAGAATAAAGTTAATCCCCAAACCTATGCTATAGATTCACTGTGGGATGTCACCATCTGTGATTTCAAACAGTCCAGAAAGCAACTTGAAATTACATAAATTTTAACAGTTCATTATGTCAGTAGTTTTCTTGTTGGGAAGATATTTTTTCCTGAGGACAATGTATAATATAATGAGAAATGCTTAACAATTCAGTTATAGTAATTATTTGAAAATTTACAAAATTAAGACCAGTTATACACATGCTTTTGAGGATGGAGTAGCCTAAGGTGGGTACCAAGGTTCTGGAAGAAAGGAAGAAATGTATAACCTTAATGTACAACCTGCAGAAAATTTTTTCTCCCAGCTAAGGAAGTGATACTTGGCTTACAATGGAGGACTGTATTAAGTACTTACGTTTTGGCTTTGCCCAGAGTTCATCTGGGCCAGAATTAATAATTAATTAGAGTTCATTGAGTTTAATTATAATTTATGAAGACAGAATCACCCTAGATTTCTAGAGCTGTGACTTCTTAAATTCCAAATAATAAGTTCTTATGATCCATTCTATGATGGAAATTATACAAAATTTAATTTCCCACTAATTAATACAGGATCCTGGCACTTTCATGATCCAACCATAACTTCAGATTATTAGTGGTCATCATTTACCTTCTTAATCTTATTCTACTTTTTTCAGGCTATAATAGTACAGGAAGGGGGCTGGGGATTTAGTTCAGTGGTTAGAGTGCCTGCCTTGCAAGCACAAGGTCCTGAGTTTGATCCCCAGCACCAAAAAAACAAAAAAACAACAACAACAAAAAAAAAAACAATTAGTACAGGAAGGGCTCCATAGCAATTACTTCATGTATTCTAGGCTTGTAAAGCAAGAACAAGTAAACAGGTACCGGAAGGCTACTTTAAATCAATTTTTACTGAGGACAATAACATTCCTGCTATTGAGTAGCTTAACTTTATAATTTTATGACTTCTGATCTTAGAGTTATTCTTTCTTCATATTTTTATACCTTGTTAATGCCTTTTTATGGTATAGAATAAATTTTATCCCCTGGACCATGTTAGAAAAACTGTTGCAATTCAGCTAGGTTTTATTGCTTTGATATCATTCTAAATTATTTCTAAATTTACTTAGTCTAGGAGAAACAATATTACTCCCCAAATGTTTTGTATATGATATTTGAAGAAGAAAGCCATAAAATTACATCACATGGTATATCTAAACTTCATCCCCTTCCGGGCATTCACTGAAGTGTCCATGTCTTTCAGGTTTTGAAAGTAAACTAAATAAACTTTTATACTGTACTAGTTTTGTAGCTTTTCAAACTAAATGATAGCATTTGTAATATTTCAGATTGTGATCACCAACTATGTGGTATCATATTTAGTTCTGTCATTTAGTCATTCAAATTTTCTTAAGTACCTGTTGTCTGTGGGAACTCTACTGAATATATTGTATATATGTGCACTAGTTTTGTGGTTATGGCAAAGAAAGAGCTGTGGCTCATGTACTCATAATTTTTTTCTTCTAGGAAACTCCATATATATTTATTTAATTTTTTAAAAATTTCAGGAAGCATCCAATATTAAACAAAGTCATAATCTTTTTGTTTCCTGTGACTGTGACTTATCTACAATTTCAAAAGCTGTTAAACAGAACAAAATTAATTCACGTGGAGAATGGGACTCTTGTCTGGTTTGTGTTTTAGTTTTCCTTAGTCTGAGTTGGCTTGTTTTGTTAACCAAATTTTCGGTACCATCTCACCTCATTCATCTTTGTCCCCATAAGTGTGCAGTTGAATCTTACATCTCTTAGTCTTTCTGCTAGTGATGCTGAGGTTCAACATTACCTTGTACATAGTGACTGTATTTAAGATAACAAATAATATTTGAAGTTGACATAACATTATTAAATTAAGGGAATTTTTCTTTTTAAGAGCTTCTCTTAGCTGGGCCTGGTAGTGCACTCCTGTAATCCTAGCACTCAGGAAACTGAGGAAGGGGAATTGTAAATTCAAGGCCAATTTGGGCAAATTGGCAAAACTGTGTCTCACAAACAAAAACAGAAAAAATAGGTAGTCCTGGAAATTTCTATCTTCCTAGATTATACCTTGCTTCCACATGCAGTTTAAAGAGGAAAGCATTATGAAAACCTTTTTGAAGTCTTGGGAAAACAGAAAAATTTAGCCAAGCACCTGGTTTCTTTGTCATGATACAAAAGGTGCCCAATTTAAAATATCATTTCATCTCCATTTTCAGGATAAACTATTTTCTCCATCCAGGAGTAAAGAACAGTTAATTTATTATTATTTCAATATTTCTTCTCATAGAAGGCAATTGTCGAAGAACATTTTAAATGCTGTTTTATCCTGGGCTTTTTACTTTCCTGAATCACCTTGAGTCAAGCCTCAAGGTCTTAAAAATCTTGAGGCACTCTTAGAATAATACGAGCTCTTTCATTTCAAACTTCAGTTATAGAAAAAGTCAATCATGATGTAGAATTCTTCCATTCAGTGAAGTGATTCAGTCGTGAATCTGCTTTCTGACCACACTTGGCCCTGAGAAGACTTATACTGATCCTGGTAGGATCAGAGCTGACACTTCTTGCTTGCTTTTGGCAATGAAAACTTTTTGCCTAAGGGAATATTCAAACAGTGAAACTGATCTTATTTTTCTTAACCTTCCTTTATAATCTTGAAATAATTTAAAGATTAAAGTACAGATTGAAGTCACAAGGGTGTTTATTTAAAACCCTTCAGCAGATTAAGCAGGTCTGGGTAGGGGGAGAAACACCCTAATTTTAAAAGGCGCTTTCAAGAGTCTCTGTCCCTGAATAAGATACTTAAAAACAAACAAGCAAACAAAAAACAAAACAAAAACCTATCTTCAGTTTGCTTAAAAAAATTAATAGGAAATAAATTTTTTTTCTTTGCATCCAATACATCATTTTCTTGTCTGAAATCTTTCTGGTTTAATTTTCTAGGTTTATTTTTTAATATTGTCATAAAATATCCCAGTGAGAAAATTAAATTATAAACCCAGAAGCAATTCTCCAAGCACAGAATACCAGGAAGAAACAGTGTTACAGATTTCTGAAGAGAGGGCTACCAGTGGAATCTTAGAGGAAGTTGAAGACAGGGGTTGGCCAGGCCCTTCTTTGTGACGTACAGGTTTTTCTGCTTATAGATCAGTATTTCTTGTTGGCTCAGTTTTTTTTTTTTTTCAAACAAGTCTCATTATCTCCCCTGAAATAGTTATTACTGTTGATTTGTAGATGCCAGATAAGAAAAATGAGAGTGATCTATGCCCAAGGAATTTATTTTTAAAGAGGGCAGCTTGATAATCTGTCAGTGAGTCATGATTCATGCAAAATTTCAGCTGCTAAGAGGATTCTGGGAGCTTTGATCTATTGTGCAAGTTGTCATACCCACTTCTGGAGCATAAGCAGCAAATCATTGGTTTTTGTCCTTGATTTTAAAGCATGCTGTCATCTGTCTTCTGTGGTTTCCTGATGATATTACTTATCATCTAGGGGGTCAGTAGAAGATGATTCTTTTGGACTCTTTTGGTGAAAATAGAGGGCAGTTCCCTAAGCTAATACTTTCTTGCCATTTTCTTCCTGAAAAACTCTTAATAAAATGAGTTGGTTAAGCTGTATGCGAAAGTTCCATTTTTGGTTTTGGTGTTGGAGGGAAAGTAAAAGATTGTTGGGTCTAAAAGGAAGAATCAAATGTTGCTCATCGATTTGAAGTAGCACCTGAAAAGCAGAAGAAAGGGTCTTCTTTCAGTTCTTCTGAAACTGTGTCGTACCAACAGTATGGTTCTGTGTGTCTGTGTGGTTTTGTTTTCGTTTTGTTTTTGACTCACAGGAAGAGGTTTAAACATGAAGGCAAACCTTTTAGATGTTAGCATGGCTACATATGAAGCAAAGCTGCCTCTTCTTTTCTTTTTTCTGCTTCCATTTAGGCCTATCACATAATTTAAGAAAAAATAAAATTTAACCACAGGAGCTCTAACTATAGTGTGAAAAAAAAACCCTGATCAATTTTGTTTTCGCAGCACGATATTATCAAAGATTTAAGAAACAAATTTGCCAGCCTCGGCGAGAACTCTCTGGTAACAGCATAAATGTCTGTGTTGGTTGCTTTTGATTTAAAGGTTTCTTTTTTCATTCGTTTGAGCCCATTTCTTTCCCCCCTCCTTTTAGTTTACTTTATTTTTCATATTCTGTAACTAGCAAGCCTTCATTTTTTAAACCTCTTCCATCTTCCAGTGTCTATTTTCCGTACTTTGGATGGAAAGTTTACGGCAGCAAAGCTGTCCCTCTGGCTACCTCTGCTGCAGCTCCTACTGCTCTTAGGTCGTATATGTTTTGGCTGTTGTGTTAACGGACATGATACTGATTGAGCGTTTCATGTCCCATTGACTAAGCTTCTCTACCACGCCATTTGATGGCCGCGCTGTCGTAGGGCTCTATGCAACTTTCATTCTGCAACTTATACTGCTTAGTTCCGTCTCAATTCTCCAGCGAACTGGATTGCTCCAGTGAATGGTCATACCAGTCTTGAACTTGCTGTGCCTTTATATTTTATTTTTATTTCCTTCTTTATGTTTGCAGTGGTAGCTTAAGTGGAAAAGAATAAACTCCAGCCATTGCTCCTACCAGCACCATGCAGTCTTGTTTGTAACCACCAGAGAATGCAAAATATAAAGGCACATGGCTTCTCTTATTCTTTGGGGGTGACTGGGGAGATCTGTATCATGCGTCCACTATTCAGTTGAAGCCTACTGTTTTATCCATATCAGTTTTCAATTTTGCTTAAACTCTAAGACATCTCGGTTCATGTTTTTCTGTGATTCAGTGATAACTTGCTGAGCAGTATCAAGTTATGGCCATGACATGGGAGATTATCAAAAACGTGACCAACTTATGCACAAATGTACAAATCGGAAAGTGCACATTTCAATGATGAAGTACAAACCTGTGATATAGGCTTTGGACTAATCAATTTCAATTGAGAAAAAAAACCATCCTGATAAACCAGTACCAAAAGTCTATCAAGAAAAATATAAAGGAAAAAAAAATGAAGAGTTGAATATGTGACTATCTGTTTGATAACATTGTTGGTGTTGAAATGGTCCATAATGTTGTCATAGAGCCCATACATGAAGAGATGACTAAAAATATAGAGAGCTGCCATGCTTACTGATCGCCACAACATAAACGGTTGGGATTTGTGTTCAGGAAAAAGAAATGGAAAAGCAAAAGCTTCTGTACCAGCAAGCCAGGCTGCATGACCGCGGGGCGGCAGAGATGGTGCTGCAGACCATCAGCGCCAGTAAAGGTGAGGCTCGTCCCTGCCCCTCACGGTCCCTCTGCACACTCTCTCCTCACTTGCTGAGCACTTTCTGGTTTCAATCCCGCTGGTTCTATTATCCCTGAATTTCTGATTCACCGTTGTATCGGCAACTCTTAACAAATACCACAAATGTCGTCACAAACAGAGTCCAGTGTTAATTCTTTCACTCCTATTAAGAAGACTTATGTATATTCTTTAAGTTTTGGAAACTTTACTATGACTAAACTTTAGCAGGCTGATCGTGAAAGCTTCCTCTGTAAAACCACAGAATAATTATTTTGAGTTGGTTGGGTCCTGTGGTTTCCCGCAGCTCTTCAGTTCCACCATGAGTACATAAAAACAGTCAGAGGAAATAAAGAAACAATATGGCTGTGTTCCAGTAAAACTTTATTTACACACGCAGGTAGCAAGCTGTATTTTCCCCTCAAGCCATAGTTTCCTACCCTTGATTTAAATGTTAAGCCTTTTAAAGTGAGTCCTTTTTGACAATTAAGGATATTGCCTGTTTCAGTAGATAGCCATTTCAAGATGACTTTTCCTGCATTAACAGGAAAATCCTCTTTGTAAAAATATTTTTAGTGTCATCTTTGGTGAATTGGAAAAGTACTGTTGGTATACTCTGTTATTAAGTGCCCCTTCCTGTAAAGTATGGGGATTATTTCTATTTCTAAGTAGAGATGAATAATAAAAAGCATAATATACTAAATGACACACAACTAATTGGATTTTAAAATGTCATCATCTGAGTAATTTAAAATTGAGTTATGATCATCCTAATAAAGCCAAAATACACACCTATTAAAAGTGATGATTGAAAATATAATATTGTTCACCATGGGTGAGAAGTTTTGCTTAAAGTTTTAAGTAGTCCTTATTTATTTTATTATTATTTTAATAATATGGTTACTTTTGAGTCTTTAATAATTTCAGGTCTCAGTATTTCGAAATCAGTTGTTTCTTCCTATTTTTTGTGACTTTCTGTAGTTAAATTCTTGAATGTATTTTACAGAATATATTCTGTGAGTCATTGGTGGCAAAATGCGCATTGTGATTGTTTTAGTAGTTTTGGTACATAAGTCTGTCTGCTTCCACAATTGCAAAGAATTATAATAGGTAATAATAATTTTAAAGTATACCTTTGAGGAATGCTATTTTTTTAATGTTTTAAAGGTGAAACTGGACCAATGGTAGCTGCTACTTTGAAACTTGGAATTGCTATTTTAAATGGTGGGAATTCTACAGTACAGCAGGTAATATCTTTAAGAAATTCACATAATGTATCTTTCAAACAAATACGAAAAGAACTGTGCATTTTTTCTTTACATAAAATATGTCTTTATTTTAATTTACCACAATATCCAAGAGAGAACAAAGGAAGGAAAAAGTAATTGTGTGATAGTCTTGGAATACCAAAGAGAAAATGGTTTCCAAACATTCAAAAACATTAGTCTAAATGAGGCCCTTTAGTATGACAAATAGTTCTTGTATTGAGGCGTGAGCCACTCTCTGACCATCCTTATATCAGACTATGGAGCTGTGCTTATGGAAACTGGCAGGGTGATCAGCTTGTTCCGTTTGCATTGTAAGTGATTACATGACTTAAAATAATTAACAATTAATGTCTTTCATATTTCTTAGACAAATAAGTTATTATGCTCCCAAAAGCCTGTGTGTTTTACATGTCTTTGTGTGTGTGTATATATCTATGCATGTGAATATGTGCATAGAGTATATACATAAATATACTCTATATGTGCATATATATGTGTTTCTGTATTGTGTGTATACTTTACATATTTAGTTTATATTGCATTTGACTCTGATTTCTGAAAAATATTACTGAAATATTTTTAGGTTGCTTAGCTGAGCCCTGTTTAGAATTGCACTGATAAAAAGAATTATTCTCTTTGTTCTCTTCCATTAAAGACTGGGAGAACCTGGACATGGTGACTCACACCTGAAATCCCAGCACTCTGGGAGGCTGAGGCAGGAGGATTAGAACTTCTAGCTCAGCATGAGGCAGTAAGACTCTGCCTCAAAGTAAAAGAAAAAAAAAGTAGAGACATAGCTCAGTGTGAAGGGCTTGACTTCAATCCCTGTGACCACCCACACACGCACACACACAAACACACACTCTGAGAGAGAGGTGGAATCTTTATTTCCTTAAAACCTTTGAATAAGCCTCTGTCATCCTGTGTGTGTGGATGCTCCTAGACTTGCACTGTGGTTGTGCCTGATAGTGCATAACTCAAATATATCGTAAGTCAAAATGCATTTGCCACAGCTCTCCTGTAGAACATTGTAGCTTAGCAACAGCCCACACCATAGGTACAAGCTGTTTTCCCTGTGATCATATGGCTGATGGACGTGTGGCTCACTGCTGCCACACAGCATCAGGAGAGAGTATCATATGTGTGTCGCGAGCCCAGGAAAAGATCAGAGCCTAAACTCAAAGCATGATTTGTACAGAATGTGTATCATAGTCACACCATCATAAAGCCATGTGTTGTTTCAGCCTTTTTATGTTTGGGTTTAACCAAAATATTAATTACAGATTCTGGGCATTACTCTGAGAGCAGAGGGGAAGAATTTCAGAGAACACTGATTCCTACCATACTTTAGATTCAGAGACCATGATAGCAGAGACTGAGTTCCCATCTGTCACATTCGTATAGGGCAATCTCAACTCCTATTTAAGGGCCCACGTCCTGCCTGAAAATCTGTGGATCGCAGCCACATGGACCTGCCTCCTGGTTTACTTGTACACACGTCTGCATCTCTAAATACTTAAAGAGAGACAGGAAACCAATTCCTGCTATGGCTCGCCCATAATATCTGTGGTGCTCATGACGGTGTAGAAACAGCTCCCTCATTCCAGTCACCTTGTTTATTGTTGCTCCCAGCAATGTGCAGGCAGTCTTGCTTGGACATGCTTGTCACTCTTTCATGATTGAGATGACATTAGTTGTATTTGTATGCACTGGTTTTTTTTTTTTTTTAACTTTGCTCTAAAACAGAAAACACGTTTTGGTTGTATATTATTTGACCAAAAAATCTGTGGTTATGGTTTGTATTCAATGTCCCTGTGGCTGGCTTCTCTGTTTCTGCAGAAGATGCTTGACTACCTCAAGGAGAAAAAGGATGTGGGTTTCTTCCAGAGCCTGGCCGGCCTGATGCAGTCCTGCAGGTGAGGCCCTGCCCCGCCTTCTGTAGCTTTCCAAGGAGCTGCTCGGCACTGTGGACAATAAGCATACAGACAAGGATTTTTAATGATGAAAGACACTTTAAAATGGGACAGCAGGCAGTGTCTCGTTTCTGCTCTTGTTTGTACCCTGATGGTAATGTTCTAATTACCAACTTAATGTTGTTAAGGTCCTGAAGATAGTCCTCCCTGTGCTTAAATAAGGACCTTGAAGAGGTAGGAAGAGTTAAGTTATATATTCTGCATACTCGAAAGTGAGTACTTTGTGATTTTTCTAAAGAGGAAAAAGAACATTCTATTGAGTTTTAGTTGGAATCTTGTAAGGAATTTCTCATTTTTTCTAAGTGGTCTTTAATTACTAATTTGTGATCATCATTTTTTATGGTTTTCAATATTTAAAGTCATTTAGGTAGCATGTGACTAAGAAACCTGGTAGAAATGTAATGTAATAAGCTATTCCAACTGCAGAAACATGATTGCTATAATTATACTTCTGCATGTCTGCTGACTTCGGTGTGTTCTTCCCAAGCTGAAACCTATGAGCCTTGCATTCTACTTCTCATGGACCATTTAAGTGTGGGCCCTGGAAAGAGGCTGGTCTACTACCAGGAAACTGTTGTGGTCAGGCCACATTGGATTGGGACATGGTTTCAATGTATGCCAACATGGTGTTCACATTTCAGACATATAGTGTTTGGACATTTGCTCTTTTGCGCAAAGAAATCATCCTATTGGTCCTATAAACCCTCTTCTCCTTGTTATCACAGTGTTCTTGACCTAAATGCATTTGAGCGGCAAAACAAAGCGGAAGGACTTGGGATGGTGACAGAAGAAGGATCAGGTATTAATCACTTACATTAAAAGGATCCTCTTCCCCTTCTTCCCCAAAATAAGTCTGTTGTCAGTTACCTTTTCAAGCAGGGCAATACAAGGTTGTTTTAAAAATTGATGAATTTAGCCAGGCATGGTGGCGCATGCCTGTAATCCCAGCACTTGGGAGGCTGAGGCAGGAGGAGTGTTGCAAGTTGGAAGCCAGCCTGGGCTACATGGTGAATTCAGGGGGAGCCTGAACCATATAGTGAGACCCTGCCTCAAAAAGATAAAAATTGATAAATTTAGACCCATTTGAAAGTTCACAACTGAACATTACCCAGGTAACACCCCAAAACCAACCTCCCACTGTGGTTGCTGGCTTTTTTGTCCCAGGCATACTTTCAGCACCTGTTCTCCTAGTTGGGTTTTTATAAAGATATAAATAAGCGTTCTAATAAGAGATTAAGACCCCTTATTAGAGAATTATCAGTTAAATCATACAGCACAGATATGAACCAAAGTAGAGAGTGACTTTCTTTGGCTACTTTTGCAAATTGTCAGGCTTGGCGTTTTCTCTTCTGAGGTAATAATTCATCCAGATCCTTCAACCCACCACTTAGTCCTGTTCCTGCCTTTCCGCACACTTACCCTTCTCACTTACGTATCCAGTGTCTCTGCAAGTCCCTATTGTTTGATGAAAAAAGTTAGAGAAGTTTTTTGCTTCTAAATAATTTGAATTACTTTATTTACATGTGTGCACAAGTAATGATTCATACCATTTCAGAGTTTCTCTCCCTGTAAACAGATGTGGGTATAAACTAGAAAGTTTAGCGTGCACTATATTTAAAGCATAAATAATTAATACCCTATGTTCATTTTAGGGATATTTGTTAGGAAAAAATTATCTTCAGTATTTTTTGTTGTAATTGGTTTTCACTTTTCTATGTCTGATTTTTTAAACTAGTTTAGTGAGGCCCGTGTGTTTACTTGTTTTTGTTTGTTTGGTCTGGTTTGGACTTGTCATCTTGTCAGCCAATATATTAGTTTTGGAACATTGGATCTTTTATTGGACTAAATTTATTTCAAAAAAATAGATTTTCTCCCTTCTTTCATCTTTGCTAGCTGTTCTAAAAAAATTTAGAATTGAATAGACCTTTTACCTATGTATTTTTATTCTCACAAATAGGAAAAAGAACTTATTCTTATCGTATTTATGCTTATTCTTACTGTATTTTAAAGTGTGTCACTTACACATATTCTAACCCTGCTACTTGTGAGTCCTGTGTGACCTTATTTTCTGGGTGACATTTGAATACATAAGGCCAGTCATCAAATACAGATCATATGGTTACTTAAACATTTAACTTTGCTACCTTTAAGAAAAATCCCCAGCACCACTCCGAGCTTACTTAGGTCATCTTGCCTGCAGGCTGCGTCTGGAGAGCCCAGAGCCACTACGAAACTCCAGACAAGTCACCTGCCTGCTCTGCCCTCTCTCAGAGTCTTGGGCATTTTCTAGCTGTAAAATGCCTAAGAATGAATGAATTCTCTCTCCAGAGCCTGACTCCCCTGTCCTAGAACTAGACATCTGTTTCATGGTCCCCTGTAGTTATTACCTAACATTCCGGAGTATCTGAGCAAAACCCCATTACTAGTTCTCAGTCTCTGTTAGTATCAGTTCCAACAAAGGAATATCAGCCAACTTCCTAGCCTTTGTTGGCCCAGATATGTATTAGAATAATGATTTTTGACTCCCGAATCAGAAATAATGTTTTTGAGAATGACCATTTGAATATGAGAATTATTTACATCTCTCAACAGGATGTTGTTGCTTTAATTTGCATATTCTTTTTTGATGCACGGGAAAATAATTACCCAAAATGCTTAACACATTTTGCATTTTATTTCCTTACAAGGAGCAAAACAAAAACAAAATCTCAACTTCTTTCTTTTTCCCATTTCTTTTTCTTTCAACTACTGTAAATGTACTATGCTCCCTTCTCAGTCATCACTCATGAGCGTGGTAATTATTAAAAACAAACTGCCTTTTGTTTATTTGCTCTTTTATTTGTGGTTAGCTTTGTGTACAGACTTGGTAGTGATAGTTTTTGTGCATTGTTTTTCCTTTTGTAATCTGTTTTAGTAAGTAGATATTTAATTTCTCTCATTGTGCATCCTATTTTTTTATACCTAGCTTTTCCCTTTTCTTTTTCCTCCTTTCTATGAAGATGTACAGTTATTAATATATTAGATGTGAAGGGCCACAAGTATTTAAATTACACTTGTGGATTTATTCTGTTGTGTTTCTTTGATTTAAAAATGTTGCTGGCAGGCCCAGTGTTTGCAACCGTCGTGTGAATGAAGGAAGCTAAGAATGTGTGTTCTTGTCCACCTGTGGTGTCTCTGTCTTTCTGTGGCTTTATGGCTGCACTGAGGGTGCATGGCAGTCAGTGACAGATCCAAGGTGACTTGTCACCCGCTGAGTATGCTCTTCCGGTGGCCCTCCAAGTACTGGGAGGTCTGCAAGGTTCTCTCTATTCTTCTGAAAATATAACAGATTAAAAATCCTTAATATAGGAGCTAATTTTCATTCTTAAGAATGAATTAAAATAGCAACTAGAAACAGTAGCAGCTCTTTACTCTTCAAATTAATATAGCCGCAAAACTGGCATTAATATTTCCAAGTAGATTCTAAAACATACACTAGGGAATGATAATAAAGCAGGGATGAGATTTTTGAATAGGGCCTAGTATGCCAACAAGGCTTTCAAGATTAGATTATGCTTTCTGAATATAGGCAGTTACCTTAATCAGAAAATCTACTAGGTGAGCATGCAGAGTAACTCATTAGCTCTATTAATATTAGACTATTGCCCACATTGTCTTAAAAACACCTATACTGACAGACACTCTTCGGGCATGTTTTAAAATTTTCTGTTATGAGGTCATTCTTTTGCTTAAAATTCTATAAAAGTTAGGAAAAACTCTTATCCTCACAGGAGAAAGAATTAGTCATCCCTCTTGGAAGGTTTGGAAAAGAGTGAAGACCCTACATTGTTACTAACACACATAATTTCTTCACAGGCTCAGATACCATAAATTTAGCATCAAGAAAATAATCTGCTAGATCTAAATCTCCATCTTTACCCATTATCTTTATTAGGCTGAATCTCTTTCTGATGAGGATAATATGATAATAAACTACACAGTTATGGAAAATATATAAACTTAAGTGCAAGCATTTTTTGATACCCACAACCATTCAATGAGTTAACCATCACCTGACTTTAGTAGATAAGGAGATTGAGGTCACCTGGCTTGTCTAAAACTGCACAGCTGAGTGGCAGGGCCAAGATGGATACGTACAGGTATCCTGTTCCTGCTGTTGGTTTGCTGAGTCCCTGACCCCAATCGCTTTTCCCCCATTTTTTCATATTCTTCAAGGCTTTGTTTTGTGTCCGGCTTTGTAGAAAGTACATTCGCCCTTTGATTTATTGTTATTTGCACCCTTCCAGGACACCAATCTGTTGCCAATTTTTACACTTACTGTTGAAGTTTCAAAATCACTTTTGAACTTTCTATGATTACAAGTGCTTTTCCTAATCTGGTATTGAGATACCATTAGGAACTATGTGTTTGGGTTTCCTTAAGGTATGTACGTAAAGATTTCAGACTAACGATTTATATTCTTTTTTTTCAACTGCTGTTATGATCATGTGAGTTTGGCCTGTGTCTCTATCCCTGGTCACTAAATTTGCCCCCTTTCAACAAAAACCTGGACCTCCACTTGTTAAAAAGAAAGTTTCTTCAGCAAATGTGTTTGGTGGATTTGTGATGTGCTCAATGTTGTCCTTTCTGTACAGTTTATATTCATATAGGGCTTTTAAAAATGATAGAAAGAGGTTCAAAGACCTATATGAATATTTAAAATACCATTCCATCCTCAGATTTTTAATTTGTTTTTATCAGTCCCATTTACTTAATATCATCATCAGATCATTTTGAACTTGAAAGTGCAATTTTCCTTATTTCAAAATCTTGGAATGTAGCTGAAGATACCACATTTTATTTTTGATCATTGATTGGCGGTCCTAGACTCCAGGGGCAAGATAAAATCTTGAAGTTGATCTAATTCTAAAAATTGATTTGATTCTTAAAATCTTATTTAAAGCATTAACTACAAGTTAACATTTTCCAAATATCCATCTATATCCAAGAATGTGTTATATCAAGGTTCCCATTGATGTATATATATTGACTTCATCAAATTCATGTGAGGTTGAAGCAATGAAGATTAATTTTAAATTATTTAATCCTTAAGTATTGCCTGTCCTAACTTCATGTTACAGCTTTTATTGCTTTGTTACCAATTGGCTATTTCTCCCCCAAGATTTTTCAGAACACTTGCACACGTGTAGTCTAGTGTTCTGCCTCCTTTATTCTGTCACGCTGTTGGTAAACTCTTTAGGGAAAGTGTGTGATATTGGATACTGGCACCAAATAAGTTCTTTAAGTGTCTTTACACAATTTTTAAACTTTGAAGCACTCATTTAACTTTGAGTGACTAGTATTGGCTAGATTGTTTCCTTGGCATTGGCAGTGATTTTTGGAGCTTAGTAGTGTGTAGACAGACTTATAAACACCTAACTTCAGAACAAGGCTCTATGTGTGTAAGTTCTTTCACATAGAGCATTGTGCTCTTGCACACAGAACTGAAGGTGTGGAAGCATTTAGCTGCCAGGAGAGTGTCTAGCGCAGCACAGTAGAGATAACATTTGACCTGAAGTAGTTGTCCATCTTTCTGGTAGATAAGGAAAGCACAGACTTTCCAATGGAAGGAAGCAGCAGGTGCAAAAGTTCAGGGTAGAAAACATGGCAGAGCACAGTGACTAACCCGGTGTAGTTGAAGGAAGGTGATCAGGTTAGAGGGTAGAAAGATAGTTGGTGAGAGGCCATAAGGGACTTTCTCTGTCCTTCCAAGAATTTTATACTTTTTTCCCTGGGGCCATGGAGAGGCCTTAAGTAAGTAACACTTAAGCGATCTTATGTATGGGTTAAATAATCCACCTGGTATTAATGTCCTAATCCATGGTGGGAAGAATGCCCCGGTAGACTATACTAACATTAAAGTGCACTGATTTCTCATGATGCCATAAGGCTAGTACAATAAACAGAACTTGAGCCCTCCAGTGGGAGTGACCACATTATTGCCTTCATGGTAGTTGGGGAGCTCTTAGGTTGCCAAATGACATGTTGGAGGGGCTTCTTCAGTAGAATTCTCATAGTTGCAGTACGAGGAATCCACCTGTTTTTCAGGGGATCATTACCACTGGATTGGTGCTTTTCAAGGTACCTGGGGGAACCTTGTGGAAGCCAATATCATACCCTGCAGGCAGGGAGGTCAGTGAGGATGCTGTCACGCCAAGAACAGAGGGCAGTAAGGATTCCATGGAGAGTAGTGACAGGTGAGAGGCATACGTACACCAGCTATGAGAAAAGCAGTCTGCAAGTCACATTGGAAAGCAAAGGGATTTTTCCTCCGTAGCTGCTTTAATTCTTTCCAGTAACATAATGTTGTACTTTAATCTTGTTATGCTTGGAACATGCTTAATTTATGTCACATAGTGGTCATTTTTGTTATCTTGGGATCTGAAATAGAAACGCATTGTATAGAGTGTGACATGTTGTTAGCTATAAATTAAATAATGTACTATGTGGAATTTACAGATTGTCTTACCAACAATCTATTGAAATAGTATATTTTAGAAATTTAGGTCATTTGACCTATGGCTTCACAGCAAAGAAACTTTACACTTCTTTTATGCTTTGGAGATTTCAAAGTAGTTTTACTTATTTGAATTAATTTGATTCTACCAACAGTCTGTGAAGTAAAGAGGTCAGAAGTTTGTTAGTTGCCGAAGCAAAATGAAACCTCGGCTCAGAGAGGCAGACTAAGTTCCCTAATGCTGTATGTTTAGAAATGGTTTTCCTCACTTTCTAAAATTGATATAAACAAATACGAATTCACAGTTTGAGGAACATGTAATGATTTGGGGTCAAATATTTTATTGGTTATTGATGCTAATTTTACAAAGTTTAGAAACTATGGCATTCCAGATTTAGAAAGACTACATAGTACTGAAATTCTCTTTACTACTGCCTTTCTCTTACACTGGTCTATGAACTTCTGGAGGTTTGAGACTCTTCACTCACAAGCTGCTGGCATAGAGGACACACTCAGTGAACCTTATTGAAGTTCACTGACTCAAATTCTTTACCAGCAAAGAGCTGTGTGTCATGGAGTTACTTAATTTCCCCCTCGTTTACTGAACCACAAAATGGGATTACATTACCTAATTTACAGGATTATTATAAACCCCAAATGAAATGATGATATATCTAGCACAATAGCTCATTGTAATCACTATATGCTATGAGCTCAATTTTAAAATTTATTTTTGTTAGTTGAATTGTAAAGTAGATAAAAAAGCCATAATTCAATTATTTAAATAGTGGTATTAAAACCCCTATTTAAACCCACTGTGGAATAAAATACCTGCCTTTACACTATTTAAAAATATTTTTAGTATTCTTTAGTTTTGCCATTGCTCAAAATAGATAATTTTAAGTCTTTATAAATCAGAATGATCCCTTCCACAATAGAAGGATGCTTCGAGTTATATTTAGCAACAAACTTTAGAGTGTCCTTTGCTGTGGCCAGTCTTATATTTTATGCACTCATCCTTTTATCCTCGCGTTATTAGAGATACTGACGACAAGGGCTCCCAACAATGGGGACATTAATTAAATCTTTTGGAATCTTTATCATTTTTAAATGTGCAGACCAGGCAGTATTATTTATGCCATTAAATTGTTATTAGTAAGTATTGACAATTAATACTAAGTAGTAATTATTAGCATTTAAACGAAGTTTTATCTGGAGAGTAGGTTGGGAATTACAAACTATGCCCGTGGGTATTTTCTAAGTAATCACTAGACACACACATACACACACACAAATGTGTTGTTGAATTTAAGCAGATATTTGTGTCCCTTTCTGCCTGCCAGACAAACCAAACCTGTCAGTAGAAAAGTGACCTTTAAAAGTGTATTAATTTTATTAGATCTGTAAACTAGGGCTTACTGTCTCACTTGGTAGCTTAAATAAGATCTACTATTATTTTCAAGTGGAAATTTATAATTTGTGACTATTTTGGTCCATTAAAATTAAAATGGCTTTCAGAAAATATAAACACACTTAATAAATACAATCAATTATATTCATAAGCTAGGCAGGTTGTTTCCATCTCGTTTTAGTGTTATTGCCACTGCTCCTAATATCCTTTACACAATTTCTAGAAATTACCACTGATTATAAGGAACCAGTTCCAGGGTACATGTTATCCTCATTTACAGAAGAGAGAACTGAAACTCAAAGAATGTACTGAGGAGCTACAGTATTGAAATAATTCTCTCTGTTTTCCAGTATTAGACATGTAGGCCCCTTATAAGAAGGAAATCCAAGGAGTGCCCTTCACAGGTTTTACACTGGCTCTCATGCAGCTATTATAAATAATACTTTAAGAACGTAAGAGCACTTTCAACTACATGATACTCCATTTCGTTATGTATTATTAATCTTAGTTTCCATCTTCCAGTGGAATTTCTTTTGCATACACCACAAAGTAGACTTGCTCCTGTACCTTCTGCAGACATAAAGCCATCCTCCATCTCTGTTACTGGACCACTTCCTTGCAGCATGGGCAACGGCAGCATTTTAATCTGATAGTAGCCTGTTCGTTACGCACTAAGAACCCTGTTTACACCTGCTATCACTTGGTGGTAAATGATGGCGGGACCAATCCCCTTCCCTCATTTCCCCTCCCCATTGTTCTGTTGTGTGCACTCTGTCTATGAAAGTGAAGTCCCTTATATGTTTCAGTTTACATTCAGGAAAATACTGTGCATGCCCATAATAAATAAAACTTTGTTATGAATCATTTTGCATTGTGCAGAGCATCTTTAGGCACATAGGTAGACTATGTGTTTATCTCACTGTTAACTTTTCTTAATACTTTCTACAAGGGTTGTTTCACATTAGCTATATACAAACATTGAAAGTATGTTCATAGTTTATGATTCAATTTTCTGGAAACATTGTGGGTGAGCTCACAGGGAAAGAATCAGTAATTCAATATAACTAAGTCACATTAATATTTTGATTTAAATATCATTTGAACAGTCTTCTGATTTAAATGGCTCATGAAAATGATACTAAGTAGTGCCATCAGTGAAGCGTTTCGTGTGCTCAGTAGCCTAAACTGCTCTCCCCTTCTTTCTTACCCTATCATGAATTTAAACAATGAGGAATGGACTTATCAGCCATATACGGTGATGCAAAACAATGTGCCTTTCACCCTTGAACTTGCCACAACGTCTGATTTGTATACTTGGTGATGGTAGCTCAGTCACCAAATAGCGTATCTTGTGGGATAACAGAGAAATGAGTACAGTGATTTTATATACTTTTTTTAATGTTTATATTAGTTATCAAAATGGTTTTGCTTCCTAACCCTACCATTATATGAAGCCTCTCACTTTGAAAGTCACAGACTGCGGACTGGTAAGTCCATCAGCACTCTGTCATTATGATCATCCATCATTGTAGTTAAAGTAAATACATGATCATTGCACAGTTTTCTTTCATAGCCCAAAGTATTTCCAGTCTGTGAAAAGTTATTTTATGTAAAAAAAAAAATACATATGCACATTCATTTGCTGGCTAAACCACATCTTTTTGGTTGTTTTGTTTTCTTAAACACATTCAAATTCCGGAGCAGGCTCTCATAACATTAAAATTTTGTTTTCTCTGATACTTTCCTAAAAAAATCAACTTTCATTTGTGTGGTGCTGTTTTGTGTTTGTTTCTTTCCTTGTGTTTTTGCTTCCAAAGTACATTGTGGTCAAGCAATGAAATTGGAATGTAGGTGAATGACCCAGTCCTTTTGCTGATGCTTCATCTGTGCTCCTCAAATATTTTTAGTTTTTGATGCACAAGGTGGCTTCTCTGACAATAGAATATCCTTATTTATATTTTTTTTTCTTTTTTAAGAGTTCAGCCCTCACAGCAGAGCCACCAAAGTCTTTCTTTCCTTTTGATATTTAAAAGTTTGCCTGCTAGCTCCCCCTCCCCTGAAGTAATGATCTAGAAGTCATGTCTCTATTTCAGACTTCTGAGGTCTTTAGTTTTTTAGCCAGTAGACAAGCTGATGAACAGTTAATTAAAATGAGCTAATAAACATTTTCTAGGGCCCTACTGTTTCATGAGAATCCTTTAATTCTTTCATAAAAGCATCCCTCGATGCTCTTGTATGAATACATTAAAGGATTTGCATTGAGTCACTTGGTCATCCTCTGGGAAGAAAGCAAATTTAACATTTATAAGAGATCATTTCCATACACATCTTTCTCAAATGAAGAAAAAAATGAAGAAAGAAAAATTTAAACTTCTAGGTCATTTGTAAAATGTTGCCAAACCCATGCTGCTACTTTTAACAGAGAGAAATCTGAGTCTTAAGATTCAAATGTTCTTTTCTTACAAAGAAAAAGTACATCTATCTGCCAAGCGCATGATCTTAGGAGCTTCAGATAGAAAAGCCGTTATGACTTGTGACTGCTCTGGGCTCAGAACGGTGCTAGATGCTAGACGAACTTGCAAGTGGTGGCGCGGGGATGAACGGGGGCACCCCGCGGTCGGTCATATTCACCCCTCTGGACTTCCCACAGGAGAGAAGGTACTGCAGGACGACGAGTTCACCTGTGACCTCTTCCGATTCCTGCAGCTGCTCTGTGAGGGCCACAACTCAGGTTCGTGAGCGCCTGGGCCGTTTCACCGGACTGAGGAGTGAATGTGTACAGCCGCTGACAGCAGGGGCCTCTTAGTGCAGATTACGCTTTAGTTCTTGAGTCGGGAAATAGTCCTACAACATTTTTCTGTCTACTGTGGGCCTCAAGCCATTTTACACATAATTTTGCAGCTTCCAAAATTTCTTATAGCTACTTCACTGATTCTTACCAGATGGTTCTTAAGTTAGAGAAGATGGATGAGAGGTGCAAAAGACATGGAAATCTTTAGAGTAATGTTGAGGTTTCTTCCTTTTGTACCACTTCTCATTACCTTGGGAGTACACTTCTTTGTATTACTTAATGTATTTCCATTTGTTGCTTATACATCTGGCTCTCTGCCAGGCTCGTGGAGGCATGGAGGCAGGAATTGAATTTTATCTTTGTTTCCCCCAGGATTTTGGATAGATCAGATGATTACTGAATACATAATTTTATTCCTGTATCCTTAAGAATGGAAACCGTTTTTGTCTATCACATGTCCAGAGCTCTGGAACTAGGAATAGAGAATCAAGCATCAGCCCTTTCTTAGACGCCCATGCACATGTAATCTCAGTTATTGGGAGCCCAAGGCAGGAAGATCCCAGTCTGGCAACACAATGGGAGCCTGTAACAAAATAAAAAGGGCAGGGGATTTAGCTCAGCATTCTCTCGATTCAATCTCCAGTACCGAAAAAAGAAAACAGACATCAAACGTTGATACCCTGTGAAGTACCTATGCATGTTTTCAGAGTGTAATCGCCCACTTTCATGGAAAATATCAATTATTTCATATTAGAGCTATTAAGGTAAAACTCTACCCTTAGGTACAATGATTTTGCTGTTAGACATCATTGTACACTTTCAGAGTTATTTTAGTAAGTCAGCTTATTGCAGAGTTTTGAGTAAGCTTTAACAACATCTTTTGATCTTATGTAGATTTTCAAAATTATCTGAGAACTCAGACTGGCAATAACACGACCGTCAACATCATCATCTCTACTGTGGACTACCTGCTGAGAGTGCAGGTGGGTGGCACGTGTGTCCTCAAACTCCAGAGAGGGGGCAGGTGACATAGCATAGTGGTGTTGTTCAACTGACATGATTCTTTAATGTATTCACATTTATGACTCGATACAATTTTTGAGATATTTTGTCTTTATTCGCAATCTTTCCGATAATCTTGGGGCGAAACTGCTATTATTGGCTCCGCTTCCAATCCTGGTTGCTACTTTTGCGCCTTTATTTTTTTCTATAAATAGAGATTTTTTTCAGTTTTGTTTTTTTGTTAGTACTTGTTTGTAGTATATGATAATTACATTCTTTGTGGAGTTGGCACACGAACATAACACATCTGAATTCTTTTTTCGTCTCCTCCTCCTCTTCTTTCCCCCTCCCTCCATCTCTTAGTCCACTTCCTATTTGAAAAAAAGCTTATCTCCCTACTTCCTATTATCTTTTATTTTGTTCTTTGTTTATATTTTGAGTTTCTCATATATGAAAAACCATGTGATATTTAAGCTTTGGTGTCTGATTTATTTCACTTAACTTTATGGTCTCAAGATTTTTTTCTTCTCTATTTTTTAATCTTGATGGTATTTTAGATTTATTTTCATTTTTAAAGCACTCTTATGCTGTGTTCCTCCTTCTATAGTTGCTAAATAAACTGGGGAAAGTATTTGAAATATTCTAATGTGCATTAGTTTTATAGTCACCTTAACACCTCATTGGTTAAAATATCTCTAATATCATAATGATATTTAGTGTTAATGAAACAGAATCTGAATTAATAGGCCTCTTGAGTGATGAGAGCCCTATACACATTTTATTTCTCTTGTTTTACCTATGATAAAGGCTAGGTACAGTATTTTAATTACAGATATTATACATTCAAACTTTGAGCTTTTCCCTTAATCTTTGAGGATATAAAAGCACAACACTAAAAGAAATTTAAAGCTTAACAGAGAGGAAAATTCACTTTCAGGAAGATCCATCCAACAGTGTTACTGAGAACATATTTGTGGTTTTAAAAATTTTATCTCAAAACTCAATTGTAGTTCATATGGGCAGCTAAACTGTGTCGTTCATTAGCCACAGACGAGCACTCCCCAGTGTGTGTAGGTATTTCTTCACAGCTCTCAGTGTTGGTAGCTGTCCAACCACTGTCTTCAGGGCAGCAAGAAAAGCAAGAAATATCCTGGCTGAAATGTTGCTGACTTTGTCAGAGAAAAAGGAGGGTGGACATCTGTAACAAAAAACATACTGTCCCACGATACACCTAATTTCCGAGCTCACATTCTAAACATCTAACTGCGCATTGGAAAAATATACATTAGTCTTAATGAATCTGTATGTCTGTGAAGTTCAAAATCATCTAGAAACAGAAAGCAATTTTTAAGGCTTAATTTTCTGCTTCTTGTTGTCTTTCCAATTGCTATTTACATCTATGGATGAGGTTTCTGTATTGTATGTTTAGGAATATCATTAACAAATAGTATTTACTTCACAGATAATTTTGTTTGCTGCCATATTTATTATTTAAAATGCTTTTCTGCGTGTAGAGTCCAAGACTGGGCAGAGGAGTGATAACTTTATAATACTATCATCTTCTTTTTTCCAGGAATCAATTAGTGATTTCTATTGGTACTACTCTGGAAAAGATGTTATTGATGAACAAGGACAACGGAACTTCTCCAAAGCGATCCAAGTAGCGAAACAAGTCTTTAACACTCTTACAGAGTATATTCAGGTGAACACTCAAACATTTCAGCTGTTCGAAGAAAGAAAAATAAGCAAGAGTCAGGTGGTCAGCATTGAACTCCATAGAAAAAATGCAAGAGGCCTAGAGTTTTTTCCACATCTCCTGGTGACTCCTTCCATTGTCTCTTCATCAGTGTTATAAACTAAAATATTAAGTTGAAATGTGTATTTATAGGGATTGAATTACCTCCATTAGGCAGATTGAGAGACACGAACCATGATGTTGGCTGTATGGTATCTTCAGGAGCTGGCATATGTATGAAAGATTCAGTAAATACAGTATGAAGGAAGGAAATGGTAGAGGAGAAGAAGGAAGACGGAGAGGTGACAGATGATTAAGTTACGCTTTATAGCATTCTCGTAACAGTGTTTCTGTCGGCTTTTCATGGATGGACAAAATACTTGGAAAAACAATTTGAAGGAGGAAAGATTTATTTTGGCTCGTTGTTTCAGAGGTTTCGTGGTTGGCTGGTTGCATCGTTTCTGGGACTGAGGTGACAGGAACATGGCAGAAGGGCTGGCGGGAGGGCGTGGTGGAGCAGAACCCATCACCTCATGTCAGCCAGAAGGCAGCAAGGGGAAGAGGGAAGGGCCAGGGATGAGATACAGCCTTCTAAGGCAGCCCCCAGTGACTCCTTCCTCCAGGTTGGCCGCACTTCCCGACAGCCCATTCAGCTACTGATTCATCAGTGGATTCATTGATGAGGTTGGTGCCTCCGTCAGTCTCTTCTCAAAAGCCCATAGCTGGCCTCTGAGGGACATTTTAGATCCAAGCCATAATAAACATTGAGGAAGACATTTTATAAAAACTTAATAAGATAGTGTTTGAAAACTCTGTGTGAGTGTGTGTGTGTATGTACATGCATATCTCATGGGTAAAATTCCAAATACCATCGAGAATATATCTTATCATTTTACATTGGTTATTTATTTTATCTTCTCTTTAAGGTAAATTTCTAGTGTTACTCTCAGAGTTTCTAGAAGGTTTTGTATAATATTGTTTTTTTTTTCAAACCAGAAAAACTTTGCTGTTTCTGAGCATCCAATAAGTCATCTTTCCTTTCTCTCTTCTGTCTTGATAGCCAGTACATATTTCCCAGAATCAGCCAGTCACCGTCTTTGATGTGGCTAGTGCTGAGATAAAAGAGCAGGAAGAAAGTTACAGTTTGCTTTGTTAGACTAAACATCATCTTGGTGGGGGTACGAAAGACTAAGTGAAAACAAAAAAAGAAAAAGCAGATTGTATCCCAAGGGCCTCACATAGTGACAGGTGTTTGTGTGAATGAAGTGGACAGCGACCTGGGTAAGAATGATGAGAGCGGGCTGACCTCCCTCAGCCTCCCTCTCTTTTTTGCATTGCACCCAAGTCCTTGGAAGGATCTCACTCCATGGGTGGGGAAGAACATGTTTATTTCTGCTTTTCAAGTTGGAATAGTCATACTTGATAATTCTAATAAATTTTCCTTAAAATGAAATGGAATTGATTTCAGCCCATTCCGATTCCCATATCTCCTCTCCCTGGCTTCCATTGTTGAGTTGGGAGTCTCATCCATAGCTAGGAATATGGTAGTACAACATTAATGTGTGCCGTCCTGATTAAATGAGCCTGACTGATGGCACTATTTTTGTAAAAATAGTAAAATGGTTTGTAGATTACAACCATTGAAAAAGCAAGAATGCTTTTTCAGCCAGAGGTGAGCAGTTCTTAGTTCCTAAAATGTGAAATTCCTGAGTTCCTCAGTGGAAGCATCCACTGAGTCATCATGGTGTGAAAAACTTGGGTAGGTGTATGGGTTGCTCCAGGACAGGTTTCTAAATGAGCATCTGAGCTTAAAAGGTGAAGTCACATGGCCTACTATGCTTCTTTCATTTTAACTTCTGTTGTTATTCTCCACTGATGTGATGTATTCCTATAATTTAATCATTTCCAAAATATTTTATATTTTCTGAAAAGCTGCAAAGATAATTCAGAGGGCTTCTATTTAAGATTCACCCAGCTTTTGCTAACATTTGTCAAAACTAAGAAATTAACATTGGCACAATACTATAAACTAAATTGCAGGCTTTATTTTGGTTTTACTGGTTTTTCCACCAGTGTCCTTTCACTACTTCAGGCTCTAACCTAGGTCACCATGTCATGTTTAGAAGAAAGCTCACTTCAGTGTCGCATTTCCCAATAAATACTGATGCTATGGACAAAAGCTTATCATGAGCTTTCTGCTCATTTTGGACTGCCTTTGTAGCATTGTATGTTGCTTTTTGAATCAAATTTTTTCTAACTGTAGAAAATCTAAGGGAATGATCTGAAAGCATTGCAATGAAAGTAATCATCTATAAAATTGCAGACTTGGCTGTAATGAAAGGGAAAAAGGAAGAAGAATTGTGTGAGTAAAAGAATGTTATAGTGCATGTTTCCTAGAGTAAGGCTAAGAAGTAATTAAAGAGAAAGTTTAATCTGTCCTTACCACAGGGCCCTCTAAAAGTGAGGCCATGCTGCCTTCAGGCAAGGTTTGATGTGCTGCAGGCACTGATTACAGCAAGGGCCATGCCCTCTTCAGATTGCTTACCAGCTCCCCGGAGCCAATGACCGAAGGTTAAACAATCCCTAGAGAGTGCACTCAGTGTTTTTAAGGTTTAAAAGATGTCAAAAAATCAAAGTCACAAGAGTTTCGTTTAATGTCTTAAATTGGTTTTACTTTCAATTCTAGGATTGGGCAACATTTTGTTCCATAAAATAGAACACATGTTCCAAGCGGAGAGCAGAGAAAGTTGGTTTTATAGAGAAGGTTTAAAAGCAGAAACAGAAAATAAGCAACACAGTGGTCAAAGTTAGTTTCCTTGTAAGACAGTGCGGGGGAGACAGAATAGAAATACAACTGATTGGTTAATGTCAGATAAGCTCAGTTTACCTTTTCTTGTAAAGATGAAAGCAGAGGGAAATTCATTATGTTGCCAGTTGAAAGAGGTCTATTTGGGAAATTTAGCTGTTATCTCTCTCTCTCCTGATTTCTCAGAAGGTCAGACAAACAGCTTAATTTCAGCTTGGTGACCTGGCACTTAGCATCTCACTACATTTTTATTTTTAGTCTATGCAGGAGATTAGTCCAAAACGATGATCTCCTGTAATTTTTATTTATCGAAGGAAAAATGGGGGCTTGCCTTGGGCTTGCCATTCCATTGCTTAAGGGTGGCCAAAGCAGCTATTGACAGAAAATATTAATCCTTTATGATATAAAAATTTAACTTCTGGTTAAAATTTCACATATCACATGAAGAAAATTATTTCTTACTTAAAGAAAAATCACATTCATTTTCTTCAAAATGGCCTTCTAGTGGTGACTCTGATTCTGCAAGTCCAGTCCCATCGCAGGAGGGCTAGAAAGGGGAGAGGTCAGCACACGGAAAGCTCTCTCCAAAGTATCCTTCTTTTTAGCTTCACCCCTTTGATATCTTTATGTTACTGCATCCAGGTTCTTGTGTACAGCAAGCAAAGAATTGCAAAGCGCGCACATGAAGGTGGGGGAAAAGTAGCTACATTTATTGAAGGTCTTGAACAAAGAAATAGATGATAGAAGAGGAACACTGCATGCTGTGCAGATAAATCAGGCTCTTGGGCTCAGGAGTGAGAGAAGAAAAAAGGGTTCATGGATGTGCTTTGGTCTGGGATTATATGGAATGCTCCTAAGGTGGCATCCAAGCGTGAGTGGGTTGAGGGTGGTGATTTGGGAGGAATGGCTTTAGGGTGATGCTTAGGGTGGTGCTAAGGCTCTGGGTAAAGGGGAGTGAATTCCTCAGCCCCCAATATCCTGTCTGTACTACTTAGATGGAAAGCTCTATCATCAGTCACCTCTTTTGCAAGTGTGAGCCTTGTTCTTGTAATGTGGAGGAGCATGGTGCTCATTTTCTTCTCAGAGTTAGGGAGGGTCTCAAGGAAAGCTGAAGTGGGTCAAAGCTCCATTTCACCATCTTGCCTATCTCTTCCTCTTTTGTTTCTAGACTAAAATCTGAAATGTTTTAAGGTGCTCTCCAATTTAAACTCATTATGAGTCATTTGTATAAAGGAATGAATGAGTTAGACATTAAGGACTATATTTCAGATACTTTTTTCTTTTGAAATTAAATTCCTGTTATTGATTTTCATGGTTGATGTGGGCATGTGTACAAACCAGAATGACTGTATAATTTTTCCTTGGAAAGTAAAAACAGAAATTGTCTCTAGCAAAACAGTTTGCCCACTACACCACACACTCAGTAGCACTGAGGAAGATCACTTCAGAAATGTAAACTGAGAGAGCAAAGTTGAGTTTGTTAAAAGGTAAGTTTAGGCACATTAAAGTTTTAGTGCATTTATTTAAGCATTCTACTGTTCGTGAATCAGGTAGCACCAGCCTACAAGTGGCTCAGGTTCCACCAAGAGCACAGGAGGGGAAGATCGTGTGTGTGTGTGTGTGTGTGTGTGTGTGTGTGTGTGTGTATTACTGGGGATTAAGCCCCGGGCCTTCTCACTGAGCTATAGCCCCACTCTTTTTATTTTTGAGAAAAGTTGCTAAGTTGCTAAGTTGTCAGGCTGGGCTTGAATTTGCTGATATCCTGCCCCAGTTCTGAGATTATAGGCATGTGTCACAACTGGCTGGGGGAAATCTTTCATAAAGTGTTCTGGAAGCAAGAAAAAAACAACTTAATTGGTTAAGGTGTGAAGTCCTTATTTAGATTAACATCTGACTAGTTAAGCTTAAGTTTACAGTGAGTTAAATTTGAGTTAGTTTAAGTAGGAACCCAAAGCTTTGGGGCCAGCTTTGCTAGATAACCTCCTAAGTAATAATTTTAACAGGGTCCCCAGTTACCTTTAATTATAGAGTTATGAAATTAATGGCCAACCATCAGATCTTTACAAAAAATTTTCTGTGGTTCCACCATTTGTAAGATAGTCATACAATTAAGAAAATGGTAAAGAGAAGTTTTTTTCTCTATGTGAGTGCTTTCTCCAGCCCACTATTTAGGAATAAGAAATGAGCCCCTCTCTTCTCAAGCATATTCTCATATTCTTTTTGCGTAAGGTAGTGATCATTGATGGATTTGACTGAACAAGTCCTTTTCCTCTAAATAGAAGAGATCAAAGTCAGCAAGAACTGAAATGACTTGTCAGTCTCTTGTGCTATTTCATTATTATTTTATTATTCATGTAGAAACAGAATGTAAAAATCCTTTAGAAACATGTTTTGGGTTTATTAAATTTTTCAAAGAAGAATACACCTGTCTCTGAAGGTCCCTTTGTTGTCACCTGTCTCGTTCCTTCTGGGTTCCCATCTTTTCAAATAACATGCTTGTAATAAGATATAAACACTGAGTTAATTTTTCCCCTGTTTCTTTAAGGATTATTTTGGCAAATGAATTATCCAGGATGATTGCTGGCTGTCTGTTTATGTTCCAGGGTCCTTGCACCGGAAATCAGCAGAGTTTGGCACACAGCAGGCTGTGGGATGCAGTGGTGGGCTTTCTTCATGTGTTTGCCCATATGCAGATGAAGCTATCTCAGGTAAGTTAACTGCTTTCTCACCTAATGGGCAAACTGGAGACTGGAACTGTCAGCAAACTGAACGTGCTTTCCTGTGGTTGAACATTATATTTTCTGGATCATTTCTTTAAACATCTTTTGCTCTGTATCAAAATTTTTTTAATAAAAATGCTCTATAGAAGTGGAGAATGAAAGGTGGGAGTAAGTTATTCAAATGTGAGAGCAAAGGATGTTAAGGAATGGCGCTATAAATCAGAGTTCCCAGACATTATACATTTCATAGTCCTTATAAACATTCTTTCTAGTATTTGCACATTAGCATTCTCTTCCTGCTAACTAGAAGAATAACTGAGAAAGGATTCGTAACCTGTTACAGATCTTTTGTTAAAGGGAGACAGTTTTTATAGGGTTATAAACAAGCAAAGCTAACATTCACGGGTTACCAACAACTTCAACTTCCTGAAAGACAAAGAGAAAATAATAGCTGTAAAGATAACAAACAATAAACAGACTTCCCACCATGTTTTAATGTTATTTTGGGACGCTTGTTGAACACATCAGCCTGCTATTTTCTCACTGCTCTGTCGCATTTGAAACTAAAAGATGCATGAATAGAAAAGTTCTTAATTATCAGTCTTGGGCAAATCTGTCCCTTTGATATGGTGAATTTGATGGAATGGTCCATTTGTCAGGTATAGTATTTGCCAAGTGGTCAGGAAGAAGAAAGGATGCTAGAATTAGAGTCTGAATACTGCCATTCCAGTCACTGAAGTCTCACTCACTTGTCCCATGAGCGAGGGCCAGTTTCCTCTTCCCCGGGCCTTGTTTCCTCTTTCGAAAGTGGGGATACTAACTCCTGCCCACTGGCCCATAAGCAGGGCCATGTTGTCAAAAATAAACTGCACTGGACACTGAAGTGTCAGGAGAGGTTCTAATCAGCAGTGACTGCGGCAGCAGGGAAGAGTTCTGTGTGCACTGATCATGCCTTCAGTTTGTATGGGGGTAGATGGAGATTTTAAAGGGAGAAATGGAAGGAGGCGGGAGAACGAGCCAGAAAATAAGCCAACTATCTCTGCTAGCTGGATGTGCTCCAAGTTAGGGTGCTGTCCTCACCAAGAAATTGGAAGTCTCAGGCCCTATCTGTGGGTGTTATATGGAGCAATAAATTGCATTTTCCATAGCCGACATTCTATATAGGACTGGGGCCTAGGAATGCAGACTCATGCTGTTAGAAACCACATTTGTGTTTACTCAAAACTTTGTATATTGTGTTTGAGGCCTAATTAGGAAGAGGGATCAGAGGCACCTGGCTAGAATGTGGCCAAAGAGAGAATGTCAGTATCTCATATTGGTGACAGTTAGCCAAAGATGGAAATCCCATTATTCTTTCATCTAATTATTGATGATATTTTAGTAAGTAAAGGGAACTTAGCTGAGTCAAATTTATGTACTTACAAGAGAATATCCCTTCAATACATTTCCACCATTTATTATCATCTGGTGCTGCCTAGCAATTGTTCTTGGTTTATAGGCAGAGTCATGTTAACAACTGTTAGAAAAAGGCTTGGGTTGGTAGACTAGCCTACTGGTAGAGCTACTTGCCTAGCAAGCAAGGGTTCAATCCCAGCACCGTGAACAAAGAACAAAGAAAAGGTCTAAGCTGATCGTGGTGGCGCACACGTGTAATCCCAGGTCTCTGGGAGACTGAGGCAGAAGGATCACAAATTCAAGCTTAGCCTGGGCAACTTAGTGACTTAGCAAGACTTAGTCCGTTAAAAAAAAAAAAAAAAGGGCTTGGGATGTCGCTCAATGTGAAGGCCCTTACAGAAGTGCAGAAATTCAGATTCATATATAGCAAAACCCATGTGAAAAAATAATACCTTTCTTTTCAGATCATATAAACTTTTCACCTTTTACTAAAATAGTACCTTATGCAATTTTTTTAAAAAGAAAATTTTTTAAGGTGCTGGGAATCAAACTCAGGGCCTTGTGCTTGCTAGGCAAGAACTCTACCACTGAGCTAAATTCCCAACCCCCAAAATAAATTTTAAAGTGGCGCACTATAAGGTTGTTATGTCTGTGTAAGTATGTTCCTATTTCCTGGCATTGGATATAAGTGTAGTGGTGTTCAGATAGAACATATCTACTCAAAGGAATTTTTATAGTAAATAATCAAAAGCAAAACCAAAAACAAAAAGCAAAATTTTAACCAAAGAAATGCAGGAAAGCTTAATGGAATTGACTAGTAAGATGTATCATGCAATATTAGGTAGGTAGTACCTGTGTATGTTTTTGGTTAGGTTTATGTAAGGTAAGTTTACCTTTCACTGATGTGCCTTGTTTTTTTATTTTTGGGGGGGTGGATAAATTTTACATAGTATTTAACAGTTTTATATAACAGGTTATTCGAAAAGGGAAAAAACATATTCCTTCCAAGTGAAGAAAGATGTCAAATGTGCAGAAGCCCCTAAATCTTGCCTGGCACTGCAGCATCTCCTACTGCTCAGGGTCCACCATATGCTTGTTAGACAGTCTGTGGTTTGTACAGGTACTTTAATGAGTATGAGTTGAAATCAGCAGTAGATACTGTTGAGTTCTGAAGCATAGATAGCTGGCTGTGATGGGACACACCTGTAATCCCAGTACTCTGAGGCTGAGCAGGAGGATCACAAATTCAAACCCAGCCTGGGCAATTTAGTTCCTTAGTGAGACTCCACCTCAAGATAAAATAAAAAATAAAAAAAATAGAAAAAGGGTGGGAGTGTAGCTCAGTGCAAAAGCTCTGGGTTCAACTCCTGTTACCACAGCAAAGCCTATCTAATTTTAAAGAAGCTGCACAATTATATTTGTCCTTCCTTTAACTTAGTTCTATGATGCTTTGAGGTACCTACTATTGATAAGCAGCATTTTTTACGAGAATAAGTATTATGTTCCTACCTGCATACTTTTCTCTTGTTATCTCAAATGCAATATGTTAATATTTTTAGGATTCCAGTCAAATTGAGCTATTAAAAGAATTAATGGATCTTCAGAAGGATATGGTGGTCATGTTGCTGTCCATGTTAGAAGGTAGTTTTTATTTATGCTTTCAAATTCTCTTTATTGTTTTATTTTTACAATCAATATGCGCTTGCTTATGGAGTCACCCTGCAGCAAAAAATAAAATAACACTAAGATGTGGCAGATAGCTTGGATTTATTGCTGGCTTTATTATTCTTATTTTCAAGTTAGTTTTTAAGAAAACAAAATCCTGGGTGCATCAATTTGCAGATATCTATAGAGTGAAAACAGTTGTACTTTCTAATAACAGTTTCATTTCAGAGATTCCTACTTTGCCAGCTTTCTGGATGGTGTATAAGAAACATCTTGTTTGTTTATTCTTCTGTAATCAGTGGGGACCTTGGACCTTTGGATTAAGCCCAATTGTGCAAATAACTGCTTTGAGACGGCCACATAGTCCCTCCTGTGGCTTCTTAAGGTCTTGGCAGGAGAACAAGATTGAGGTGCTGCAGGCACAGCGTCAGCCCTGTCTCATCTCCACCCCTGCAGGCCTCTCAGTTTTTATTCTTTCTCTGTTGTCTCCCCAATTTATTTTTCTTTGCTATTGTATTTCTTTTCTGTATCACATTAAACATGTTGGTTAAGAACTTGAGTTCTGATGCCCACCACCAGGGTTCAAATTCTGGCCTCGTCCTTCTTAGCAGTGTGATTCTGGAGCAGGCTACTTCTCTATTTTCCCATTTCCCCATCTGTAAAATTGATGTAATGATGGATAGATGTAAGAATACAGTGAGGTCATGTAGATACCTCCAAAGCAACTAAGAAATGATTCGGATTATATTATGCCTTGTCACTCCTGCCTCCGCCATGTATTGCATTATTCGGTTAGCTGACTGAGGTGGTCGTTTTATCTCATGCTAGGACTTCAAAGATGCAGAATTTCTACTTTGTATTCTCTGAGTATAGGCCCCATGACCTCAGTTGATCTTTGATTTAAACAGTAACCATGAGTAATAAAAACTGCAGAAGAAGTAACAATAACTTATAACTCACCTCTTATGCTGGATTCTGGTTTAGGTGCTTTCTAATTCTAGTAATAGGTTTATGAGTTTGATAGTTATAATTTTCCCTGTTTTACAAATGAGCAAACTGAGATGCAGAGAAAGCCAAGCAATCTGTCAGAGTTCTTCTGCCACCTGAGTTGGCGGAGCCTGCACACAGCCCATTGAGGAGGCTCCTGGCCTCACAGGCAGACACAGTGCCTGTTGTCTTAGCAACAGATTGTACCGCCCTCATCCCAGGCACTATTTCTACTCTCTACCTTTTGTTACATAGCATATTCTGTTCAGAGAATCAAAAGAATCAAAGCAATCTATGATTCTGTAATTTAGGATTTTATCTAATTTTCACAAGCTGATCAGTAACCTGACCTTTTCTATCTCTAAACACTGGAGTAGGAAAAGATATAGGAAGGTACTTTCCTCTGTGAGTCAGAAAGAGCACGTAACTTGCTATCTGAGGGTCTGGTTCGAAGTCTTGACATTAACCTTTAATGATCATGTCTCAGAGAGCATATTGACTTGGCCTTGCTAAAGCTCAGTTACCTCATTTGTAAAATTAGAATTAATAAAAAGTTTTTCCTAACATACACAAGAACATTAATTGAAGTATTACCTTTGATAGTGATTTTTAAACCCTAAAGGGCTGTACAAATGTTCTTTTTCATTATTATGAGGTTAGATTTCATTTTTGGCTATTGGCTCCAGTTTCCTTATCTAAAACATGTTATTTCTTTGATTCGTTTGAGGTAAAAAAAAAAAAAAAGTCAGCTTTTGTTCACGTATTACTTTATGTGAATCACCAATTGCTTTGTAAATATGGTTTTGCATATATTCATGTAATCATTTTTTAAATACAGAGTTTACAAATTATCAACCATCTTTTCCTAAGACTTTGTACATTGGGAGATAAACAGGGAGATACCTTGTGTCTTATTTTATTACAGATCTATATTATTTATTGACACTGGCTTTGTTGAGGATGCTCATTTTGAACAAGTGCAATTGTTTTGTCACCAGGGAATGTTGTGAATGGGACGATCGGCAAACAGATGGTTGATATGCTTGTGGAATCTTCCAGCAACGTGGAAATGATTCTCAAATTTTTTGACATGTTCTTAAAACTTAAGGACTTGACCTCCTCTGACACATTCAAGGAGTATGACCCAGATGGAAAGGGAGTCATTTCCAAGAGGGACTTCCATAAAGCCATGGAGAGCCACAAGCACTACACCCAGTCAGAAACCGAGTTCCTCTTGTCTTGTGCAGAGACTGATGAAAATGAGACTCTGGATTATGAAGAGTTTGTTAAACGGTTCCATGAGCCTGCAAAAGACATCAGCTTCAACGTTGCGGTTCTGTTAACCAACCTCTCCGAGCACATGCCCAATGACACCCGCCTGCAGACATTCCTAGAGCTGGCAGAGAGCGTGCTCAATTACTTCCAGCCCTTCCTGGGCAGGATCGAGATCATGGGAAGTGCCAAGCGTATCGAGAGGGTGTATTTTGAGATCAGCGAATCCAGTCGGACCCAGTGGGAAAAGCCACAGGTCAAGGAATCCAAGAGGCAGTTCATATTTGATGTGGTCAATGAGGGTGGGGAGAAGGAGAAGATGGAGCTCTTCGTGAACTTCTGCGAGGACACCATCTTTGAGATGCAGCTGGCCGCCCAGATCTCGGAGTCAGACCTCAGTGAGAGATCGGCAAATAAAGAGGAAAGTGAGAAGGAACGGCCCGAAGAGCAGGGGCCCCGAGTGGGTTTCTTCTCCATCCTGACGGTCAGGTCAGCCCTGCTGGCCCTCAGGTACAACGTCCTGACCCTCATGCGGATGCTCAGTCTGAAGAGCCTGAAGAAGCAGATGAAGAAGGTGAAGAAGATGACTGTGAAGGACATGGTCACAGCCTTCTTCTCCTCCTACTGGAATGTTTTCATGACTCTCTTGCACTTTGTGGCCAGTGTCTGCAGAGGCTTTTTCCGCATTGTTTGCAGCCTGCTGCTGGGGGGAAGCCTCGTGGAGGGCGCTAAAAAGATCAAAGTGGCAGAACTTCTGGCCAACATGCCAGACCCCACTCAGGATGAGGTGCGTGGAGATGGGGAGGAGGGAGAACGGAAGCCCATAGAAACCACCCTGCCCTCTGAGGACCTGACTGATCTGAAGGAGCTGACAGAAGAAAGTGACCTTCTCTCAGACATATTTGGCTTGGACCTGAAGAGGGAGGGAGGACAGTACAAGCTCATCCCTCACAATCCCAATGCTGGCCTTGGTGACTTGATGTCCAACCCAGTGCCAATCCCAGAGGTGCAAGAAAAGTTTCAGGTAATGTATGTTGGAGTTGGCTTGCTCCCTCTGGGCTTTATGTCTATCCAACAAATGGATGTTAGACCAGGCTTTGACTTGGACTTCTGAAAAGAAACAACTTTTTGTTAGGCCAAAGGCAAAAGCTTGCTCTTTTAAGATTTTTATTTTATTTTATTATTTTATCTGTTTATTTATTTTGTAGTGCTGGGGGTTGAAGACAAGTGCTCGATCACTGAGCTACGTCCCCAGCCCAGTTAAGATTCTTTACAAATTATTAAATTATCTTAAACCATTAAGGTAGTTTACCCTGATGATGTCTCTATTGAGCCATCTGCCCAAGAATAGTTCATTAGTATTTACTACGTGTCCCACAATGCTGGGGTCAAGGGCAATTACAGATACCAGGTGGGCCCTACATTCAAATGACCTTAAACAGCTAATGGTGGGGAGGGGGCGTCTAACACACATGAAGAAACTAGAAAATTATTAAGTGTTAAATAGAATCAGTGAACATCAGAGGTTACATATATTGAAAAAATGCAAATGCCAGTATGATTTAAAGCAGTTAAATGAGGGTTAAGAGGCAGGACTTAAATTGGCCTTGAATGATGAGTAAGATTTGAGGAGGCAGATAAAGTAAAGAATATTTCTGAAATGAGAAAAGAAAGTGGAGAGGTTTCTTTTCTCCCTGATGTTTATACCATGTACCAGAGTGGGGAGCATTTGGAGCAGGAGAATGAATCTCACACATGGCTCTTCCATCTCTGTGTGAGCAAGAGGATGCCCTGTCTTGGTTATTGTGTGGCACATGGTCAGATGGCTCCTTGAACATGGTCAAAGGTGACATTTAACCCTGCTTCTCATTCCTCATTGACTCCTTTAAGGAACAGAAGACAAAAGAAGAAGAAAAGGAAGAAAAAGAGGAAACCAAATCTGAACCTGAAAAGGCTGAGTATGTACATTTTCCATATTATGTTCCTTTGTTTCAGAAAATCTCTTTTTCTTGTCCTCTCTTTGGAAGCTACAAAGCACCATTTCATCCCACAAAGGAGCCTCAGGATCAGACCAGGTGTTTCGGTGGAGAGATGGCAGTGGCTCGGACCTCAGTCCATCTCAGGGATAAGTGAGATGCACCACTGGGCTGTATGCCAGGCTCCCTCCTCTCTGTCCCATGAGGATTCCATTTGTATGATCCTCTCCTAGCATGAAGGACTCTCGTGCTTCCATGAGTGCCCTCTGAAAGACGACTGACTGATAAAGTTATGTTTTTAAGATTGCACATGTATTTATGTTCTTTTAGAGAAGGGAGGAAACAGGCATTCTAAGTAAAGTGTCCTAGGATCCTGTGGTGTGGTATTCCTCAAAGAGTAGTCCCAGGACCGGGTATATGGAATCACCTGGGGAGCTGGTTAATAATATGGACTCCTGGGGCCTCACTCAGAGGTCCTGACTCTGCAGATATGATGCGGGGCCCAGGAATCTTCATTTTCATCCACAGGCCTGGTGCTGTAGAGCACGATTATAAGTACAGCAGGAGAAAATAAAATACAGAATGCAAAGCAGTGAGAATCTACAATCCCTCTTATGCCTGGATTTATGTTAATAACTGAAATCAATATCTTTCCCCTAGTGTATGGAACATTATATGAACATTTTGAAAAATTCGGGAAAGAAATCAAAATTTAGGGCTACTGTTATCATATTAGCATCTTATTTTTTTTCATCTGTTTTTCAATTTCCTCTTTCATTGCATATTCTCTGCACTTGGGACTAGTCCATGTCACAGAAGATGTACTGTTGGATCAGTTGCAAAAAAGGCCATGTAAATGACTGTTAAAGTAAAAAGTAGAATGTTTAACAGGGAATGGCAGGCATTCCAATGGCAATTCTTTATCTAATGTGAAAAATAATCTTAGATATGCCTCATACGGTTTAAAAATTAAGTGCAGGGGCTGGGGATTTAGCTCAGTGGTTACAGTGCTTGCTTGCAAGCACAAGGGCCTGAGTTGGAGCCCCAGCACCAAAATAAATAAATAAATAAATAAACAAACAAAAAAATTCAGTGCAGCTTCTGTATATATGGGCTATGTATATGTGATTTCGCTTTTAGGAAGGGCTGGTATTTTTTTACTTACAGACTTTCTAGGTATAAAATTTCAGCCCTTCTAATTCCATTGTTGTCTGGAATTCATATAACAATATAATGAACAATTACATTAAAATTAATTCATTTTATTTAATAAAGTTAACTAACCTTAATTTTTGTCAGAATATTAGTACTTTTTATTTGTTTTGGTGGTACTGGGGATTGAAACTAGGGCCTCCACAAAGAGCTACATCTCCAGCCCTTTATATTTTTTTATTCTTGAGACAGGGTCTTGCTAAGTCACCAAGTTGCCCAGCCTGGACTAGAACTTGCAAACCTTCTGCCTTAGCCTCTCAGAGTGCTAGGATGACAGGCATGTGCCACAATACCCTGATAATATATTAGTACATTGATATGGGAAACCAACCAAATATACAGATCTTTGATGTTACATCTTAATGGTTAGACAGTGTTAAAAATTGAACATTAAAATCACAACTTAAAAATAAGGTATATTGGAAAGTCACAGCAAAAGTAAATCTTCATTGTTATTCTCTTTTTTCAATCACATGTTTTTATTGCACAATTAGAAGAGAATATGCTGCATATGGTATAAAGACTCTGCAAGCTTGAAAAACGTCTTCTAGATGTGAACTTCACAGAATTATCCATCCATGGGGGGCTATGACCACCAAGAAAATCCTGCCCTTGAATCTAAAATACAGAATATTATCATTCATTGGAAATGAAATTAGTTTTCAAAACTGATTCTGTGATGTGAAGTATTTGTGCACTTGTATATTTTTGCACAGCACCTGTTCTTATAATTTCGGATGGCTCATGTTTTATTTATTTGTTTTCACAGGGGAGAAGATGGAGAGAAAGAAGAGAAAGCCAAAGAAGACAAGGGCAAGCAGAAGTTGAGGCAGCTTCACACACATAGATATGGAGAACCCGAAGTTCCTGAGTCAGCATTCTGGAAGAAAATCATTGCATATCAACAGAAACTCCTAGTAAGATGATTTAGAATGAATACTGTTTCTGATTTGTTGGGAGATAGTAATAATTCGGGCTTAGTATATAGTCATTGACCTTCCTTGGAGAGAAATCTGGCACTGTTCAGTCCTACGAATACAGTTGTCTGTTGGTATCTGTGGAGGGTGGTTCTAGGACACCCCACACACCAAAATCTGTGGGTGCTCAAGTCCCTGATATAAAACAAAACAGTTATTTCCATGTAACCCATGAACATCATTGGTAGACTTTAAATCATCTCTAGATTTCTTATAATATCTAATACAATGTAAACGATATAGGATAAGTTGTTACATGATGTTGTTAAAGGGAATGAAGATAAGAGAAAAAAAGCATATTGAGGTTTAGCATAGAGGCAGTTTTACTCAACGGTTTTCTATCCACAACTGGTTGAATTCATGAATGGAGAACCTGTGGATACTATGTGTTTGTGTGTTTTATCTGACCATCTTAGTGTTTTTTTTACAGTGAATGTGTTTGGTCCAGGACTCCCCATGGTTTAACACATAACCTCTGCATGTGTTTACACTACTTGAACCCCTTTGATGTAGGGATTGCCAGTGCCCTGCTTTCAGTGTCTCCCCACAAAGTCTAGAGGGCACCTCAGTACACATAGTAAGAGGCCTTGCAGTAGATGAAGGTAAAACATGCTTCCTGGGGCTCAAGGAATTAATAGTAAAGTTCTAGGACTGGCTTAGTCTGTGCCTCTCAAGCATCACCCTTTTATTAAAAAAAAAAATCCCATAATAAAAATACTAACTTTGTACCAACTTTCCATTGATGATATTTCAAAATTATTCTTTAAATAGAGACAAATAAGAAATAAAGGAATGAAAAAGAGATAAGATAGTTCTTTATGTAGTATCATATACATCTTGCAGAATGTTCCCCAGGTCCTTTATTTTCCAGTATCATTTATTACAAAACACACTGAACATGAATATTTCACAGGTACTCTGGATAATCATTAGTGCACCATCCCGCAGTGGCGGCAGGCATGGCTGTTAGGATTTAGAGGTTGGATAGACCCCAGCACCTGGCAGTAGCTCCTGTGGGTTCCTGAAGAGTGTGTTTTAGCTGCAGTTGTATAAACTAAGTAGTTGAAATTCATGTTCTCTTGTCCCTGTAGTGCACCTCCATTTTCTTATCACTGTTCGCAGTTTACTGTCCCTGCTCACCAGTTCGCATGCTCAGGACTTATCATGCCATATCAGGCCACTGCAAACCCCTGTCTCTCTTGCCTTTGTGATCGTCCTGCTCAGATAATCAGGTCCCGCTAACTCAGCCCCTGTGACTTTGTCCTACCTCCTGAGGAGAATCAGTATGACTGGCCCATGCGGGTGCAGTGGCCAGCCTTGGTGCAGTAAGCTCTGGCAGCAGACAGGGCTCCCTGTGGGAAACTGGCACCGTGTGTATGCAGAAGGGTGTTGTTACTTTGATATGGCTTCGTGGTGCTAAAGCCCTGGGATATCTACATGCATGCTTTATACATATTGCCCACTTATAATTGAAACAAATACTTGATTTCCCCATGGTCTATTTCCTTAAACCCACTTCCTCTAGGTTATTTCATTGTGGTTGTTTTTTTTCCCAATTCAGTAAAAGATACCTACTGTTTACTTAGTGCTCAGACCCAGAATCTAGAAGTTATCACTTTGAATCCTCTTTTTTTCCTCTCTCCTCAAATATAACCCAGCAATAATTCTCAGTGTTCCTTTCCAAATGCATCCAGTGTATGCCAAGTTCTTGTCATCCCCACAGCTGCCACTGAGGTTAAGCCACTCCCACCAGTATCACCTCTTGCTGCACTCCTGCAGGAACTTCCCATCTGGTCCCCTTACTTCCACTCTTGTCCCCGTGACCTGTTTTCCACATAGTGGCTGGAGTAATCTTTCTATTTCATAATGCAATTGCATCAAGTTCTCTTCACAGTCTCCATAGCTTCCCGTTGTACCTACAGTAAAATAATAATTACAGCAATATGTTATCTTATATAATAGCTATAACAATGAGTATATAAAAGATAATTATTTCTATATTATCTCATTTAATCCTCAAAGGAAACTTACGGGGTGGGTTCCCTTATTATCTGCACATTACTGATGAAGAAACTGTTGCTATGGGAGGGATTAAGCCAGGGATGGCGAACCTTTTAGAGATGAGTGCCCAACTGCAACCCAAACCCACTTCTTTATCACAAAGTGCCAACACTGCAATTAAACCTGAATACTGAGGTTTTAGTTTAGAAAAAAACAACTCGTAAATTAACATCTTTTATCTTAAAAGAAAAATAAATAACACATATGTCATAGGTTCACCACCACTGGATTAAGTCATCCTTCCACATTCCAGATTTAGGAATTGGTGGGTACTGGCATCTCGCAAGGTCATTGTCTGGTTCAGAAGTCACAAACCACTGTCCTGTAAGACAATGCAAACTTTTATCCGAAGTTTTCCAAACCCTGACCCCTGCCTACCTGTCTGACCCGACTCCCTCCCCTCCTTTCTCCTTGTGGCACTTCATTTATACTGTTCTTCACACACAATGCATTGCTCTTGACTCAGGGCTGCCCTTGTTGTTCCTGACTCTAACACACACTTCCCCAGTGATGGCCTGAATTGCTCCCCAAGTCCATTCAGGCCTCTATTCAAGCTCCCCTTTCGGATACCCCCCAGACCACCTATCCAAAATACTGCCCCCATTTACCCAGAAGATTTGTTGTTTTGTTTTGCTTTGCTTTATTTGAGTGTACTTCATTACTTGACTTTTCTGTGGCGGCAGAATCTTTCTCGTTCTGTTTGTGTCTATAGCACCAAGAATAGTACTCCACACATAGGCTACCAATCTATAGTTTGGGTTAAATAAATAAATGGTTTATTTAAGTTTTCTGCAAATTCTGTTGATTCAGTGACCTCCTTTCTCACCTTCAGAACTATTTCGCTCGCAACTTCTACAACATGAGAATGTTGGCCTTATTTGTCGCATTTGCAATCAATTTCATCTTGCTCTTTTATAAGGTGAGTACATCTCAGTGTCTCAACGAGCAGTAGAAAAATACACGTAGATTGAGGTGAATACACACATTTCTCAGATCTACGAGTGAGCATGTCTAAATCTGTTCTAAGACGCATTTTAATGAAAGAGAAAAACTGAAGCCCAGTTGCATCACTGATACCCCGGAACGCAGGATGACTTTGCTCCTTCAGAAGGAGGGCAACATACTTCAGCTGCAGAGTGTTGGATTCGGCTGAGGGTTTGCCCACAGTGGCCCCAGTATAACTCAGCTGAATACCTTACCTGTTACTCTGAGTATGATGTAACCTGTGTTAAGTTCTGCTAAACATTGAGATGTCAGCCATGTAATTTTTTCCTGTGTGTGCTGGCATCCTGATAATTCAGTTGGATTAGAATGAACTTTAAAAGCATATTTATTACCTGCCTTTGATGCTTGAAAAGCTGCCTCCTTAGCCTTTGTTCTTAGTCTTTCATCTTGAAATGACTTCACATCCACCACTTTGCTAAAAAACAGTCCGTGTTGCTCTTGTTTTTTCATTTGTGATGATATTTTAGACGCAGAAACTGACTGTCCTTTACATGGTTTGAATCAGGTCTCCACTTCTTCTGTGGTTGAAGGAAAGGAGCTGCCCACCCGAAGCTCCAGTGAAAGTGCCAAGGTGACCACCAGCCTGGACAGCAGCTCGCATAGAGTCATTGCAGTTCACTACGTGCTGGAGGAGAGCAGCGGCTACATGGAGCCCACCTTGCGGATCTTAGCTATTCTGCACACGGTCATTTCCTTCTTCTGCATCATTGGATACTACTGTTTGAAAGTAAGATAGTGAGACACCAAGGTGCCCGTGTGCATCTGTGCATGTGCATGAAGAGGGGTGTGTATGTGCATGTTGGAGATCAGCCTTCTAGGGAAGCTGATGCTGAAATGGAAATTATGCACATGAATTTTATTTGGAAATGTCCCATGAGTCCACACCTGCAGCACAAGGGGAGGAAGCAGGATGGAGCAGAGGGCAAAGCTGGGCTATCATGCAGACCTGCAAGGCTTGGCCATGGGCCTCCATCTCTGAAGCGGAGATGCCCATTCATGGTTGTCCTGGTGTGAGGTTTGGAGGCCTGGCCTTTCTGTGTCTACACTGGCCAGCCATTGGCTGCAGGCTCCACCAGGAAGGGGATATTGTATTGTAGCTTTCTTTCATCTATTGATAATTATTCACATGACGGACAATTTCACCCATAACTTGACCCCACAGAAAGGAGTTCAGCTACCCACTATGTCTCATAGCAATGCTCCAGCATGTTAGGACTTACGGAAACACCTATGAGTCATTTTGATCTGTGACTAGGTAAGTCTCCAGTGTTATGCTTGGCATAAATTCCTTATGGTTTGTGACACTTCACCCAGAAAATAATGCAGCTTTTTCCCTAAAGCTCTGCCAAGGGAACAATAATATTTGGTAAATAGAATTCAAGATAGTCTCTCAGAGTGCTTAGGGCTGCACATTACTTGTGCAAACCTGTTTATCTTTTCCTAGCAAGGCTGCTTGTCACTGTGGTGCCTTTATTTTGCTATGCTTTGCCTCTGGAGCTAAAGGTTCCAAAAGGTTCTTATTTTGAGAGATAAGGACCTCGGATAAAAGGCTGGAGTGTCAAGTATCTTTTCAAGAGATTCACCTCCCTTTTCCTCCCCTTGTTTTATGGGGTAAAGATTCGTGGATGCTTCCAGAATACCTGCATCTCCCGTCGGTCTGTGCCTGTGTACAGTTGGTCTAGATGAAAAGAGAATCAATAGGTTCTGGAGACGGCTTGGCAAACTAACAAAGACTTTTGCTGAAGTCGATATTAAATTTTTTTTTCCAAGTAGTGTGTGGACTTGCTGAGCATGAAATTATTAAAGAGAATTATTAAAGAGAATTTTCAAGTAAAACTGTATTTTTTCAGTAACATACATTTTGGAACATTAATAAGATTGGTAAATTTTTATATCCATCCACAGTTTTGTATAATCACGTTTTTCTTTTTAGTATTTTTAATGATGTCATTAATACAATTATCTATGAACTTCCTGTGTGTTTAAAACATATGCGTATATAGTATCTATCTGTCTTCTGGTTTTCCAAGACTTTTTAGATGCTACTTTCTGTCTCAGTATAGCTGATTGGTTTTTACTCAATTTTTACCGTCTTAGAAGTACATGGAAACTATTTCTTTCTAAAGCTGTTTTTGTAAAGATAGTGACCACGGGAGATGCCATTAAGTCGAAACTAATTTTAGCATGTTTATTTTTCGTCTGCAGGTCCCGTTGGTTATTTTCAAGCGAGAAAAGGAAGTAGCACGAAAATTGGAATTTGATGGGCTTTATATCACAGAGCAGCCTTCAGAAGACGATATTAAAGGCCAGTGGGATAGACTCGTAATCAACACACAGTGAGTGATGAATTATGAGACATTTCTGTGCTCAGAAATTTCAAGATGTAAAAATACTTTGCTGAAGTTCCTGTTGATTTGTCAAAAGTTTAGCACAAATGAATATGAGTTATATATTCAGCCAGGAAAATCTAGAGTAGACACCATCAGCCTCCTAATGCATGCCCTCAATTTGTGTCCTCTTTGTTCTTGAGTTCCTTATTCAAAAAGGGCTTTGAGGCTATTTCTGTGGTATGGCTGGAACTTCGGCTCCATTGCTCGGTGTTCGGGGAAGCGTGTAGCAGGAGAGATGTAACCTGCAGTGCAGTGTTATCTCACCTCAAAGCAGAGAAAGCCAAGATTCATCATTAAGGAAAGAGCTGCAGCCTTAAAGGCAGAAATATTCAGTTTCACACTTTTATGTGTCTGAGTTCTAAACTTTCAGTTCATACCAGTAGGCTACCTTCTTACATCAACCTAACTAAATGTTATAACATGATATAAAATATACTACAGAGGAAGCAAAACTTGTTCGGTCCAATGATTATTTAGCTTTGTGAGTTCAAGATCCAGATCCCTAGCTGCTGTTTTAGGCATAAATCCATCACACCATGCAGTTTTCCAGCATAAAAAGGATTAATAGTGCAACAGTTTTACACTGCTCAAGAGTAAAATATCTTCTGTTGATTGTGATTAGCTTGGCTTATTGTCTAAAAAGTTGTAATTTCTAGTAGGTTCTGAGTTTTACGAGGATTATGATTTATTTACACGTTATATATGTTTTCTCTAAATGCTAATTTTTTTAACAATTCTGTGCATTAATATTAACTCTAATATAGTTGATCCCTTTTAGTAAATTCTGTATATTAATCAAGGTACCAGGGTTAAGGGTTAGTGTGATGGTGAAAATTTCTTTAAGGATAATTGGTGGGAATAGGACTTTTTCTATTTTCATAGGAAAAGCAATGATTATTTTCTAGATACTTTAATTTTTAAAGTTGACTAATTTGTGTGCTGATGTCATAAACAAATGACGAATATAGTACTTGTTAACAGATGATTGTTATTCTTCATTAAAGTATTAGCCCATAATCTAATGTGACTTACATGTATACATGTTTATATATTATTTAAAATAATATTTAGGGGCTGGGGATTTAGCTCAGTGATTAGAGTGCTTGCCTTGCAAGCACAAGGCCCTCAGTTCGATCCCCGGCACCACAAAAAAAAAAAAAAAATAAAATAAAAAAATTTAATGTAACTGTGACATTGAAAAATTACGTAGTAAGATGATAACCTAATTCATTGTACTTTTATGTGGATGGCAATATATATGTTTACATGTTTTGTAAGTATTTATTTCAAAATTATATTTTTTCATTTTAAAAGAGTAATATTTTACTTCTCCACTTTTGTATCTTCTAGGTCATTTCCCAACAACTACTGGGATAAATTTGTTAAAAGGAAGGTAATCCTTCTTAGAAGGAATCAATTTATTTTTTTCTTATAGTGCAATTCTGATTTGAGGTTGATGTGGTTTAGATATGGAGTGAGATTTTTGAGGGGTGCTTTATCTGCCTGCTGATGTTATTTCCAAGTGGCACTCTAACTGAATATGAATTTGAAGAATAGCACATGAGAAATTCATACTCTGTAGCTCCAAAATAAATAAACATTGCTTCACCCACCCATCCTCAGACTCAGCTGAATCAGCGAGCTTAGTTCATAACAGTAACAAGGCTTGGTAAGGATTTTCTTTGAAATTGTCTAGGTAATCAAAGTTGGCCGAAGGCTATTTTTACATTCTTTTTATAGCTTTAAAGATTTTTTAAAAACAAGGCCTTATTCTTCTGTTGCTGGCTGTGCTGGAGGGTGGTAAGAAGGACATTGAGTGGGATTCAGCAATGACTATGGCCTGATGGTGGCTCCGATGTTGACCTTCTGCCTCAAGGGTCAGGGGTCCCTGCTGCCCTGCCTGTGACACCAGATTTGAATGTGGACCCCATTTTTCTGGGATGAAATACGTGTGTCCCAGTACTTATGTGTTGAGATCTGTCATTTTTTGCAGCTCCTTACTTATTCTTTGAACTGTTCTAATTGCCGGAATGACTCAGGTGGCACACTGTTTCCTAGCGAATTCCAGTTCCTCTGCGTACCATGCAGATGAAGTGGTCATTTTGCTTTGCTTCCAGTAATCTAGTGCTGCTCAAAGGGTGGTTGACAACTAGAATTAACATAAGGACCTGAGGACAGAGATGAATGGTGACAAACTTGCAGGTCTGGGAGCTTTTGAAGGCTTGCTGGACTCAGGAAGCCAAAGGGAGTACATTGGGATAGAGACTTTGGTTAGACAGTTGAGTAGCTGAAATTGAGACCAGGCAGGGCATGCCATTCCTGTGAGGTCTAGCTTGGTGACATGCAAGGACTATGTGGAAAACCATTGGCTGGGGAGTCAGGCATTGGCTGGGTGCTGCTGGCCTCATCTCTTGCTAAGTTTAGCAGCTTTGGGCATGTTATATTACACTGTATAAGATAGTTTCTCTATCTGCAATAGGGAATACTAAGCATATGCAACTTGCATATTGTGACAGCCACACAAAATAAAGGATAAAACTTACATGTTGTGACTGTCTCGTGGAATAAAGCAAAGTCCGTGCAGAGTACAAATTTGGTGATGGTCATTTTGCTTCCATTTCTTTCCTCTTCTTACCCTTCTACTGCAGTCTTTTATCTTCCTTGTGTATGCCTCCCACTCTGGAAGAAGAAATTTGGGGTATTACTTAAAATGGGTAATTTGATGAGCCATTTAGCAGTGTGATCATGGAAGATGGTGTATCAACTAGATTTTAAATGGCCTTTAAAATATGGCAAATATAGAGGAAATATTCAGATAATTAGACATTTGTGTACAAGCACATACGATGTTATTTAATGGTTGACGCCAATAAACTGCCCATTCCCTGCCCAGGTGATGGATAAATACGGAGAGTTCTATGGCCGAGATAGAATCAGCGAGTTGCTGGGCATGGACAAAGCGGCCCTGGACTTCAGCGATGCCAGAGAGAAGAAGAAGCCCAAGAAGGACAGCTCCCTGTCGGCTGTGTGAGTGTCACTCCTTCCCCCGCCCACAGACCACAGGTGGGAGGGAGAGATAATCAGTGCATTTCTGGGCTTGTAAGTGTACTAATTTCCTGTACTTCATCGTCAGAGGAAGAGACAGATCAGGAAAACAGATGTGTGGGGCACACACTTGTAGTCCCAGTATTCTGGGGGGCCGATTCAGGAAGATCACAAGTCGGGGCCCAGCCTGGGCAATCTAGCAAGACCCAGTCTCAAAAGTAAATAAGTGAGTGAGTAAACAAGCTGAGGATGTAACTCAGTACAAAGGCTTTGGATTCAACCCCCAGTACTGAAAAAAAAAAGTCAACTTCCAAACTTCTGGGTATTTAGATCTGTGAAATGATTGGATTTTTCCTATTCATTCTTGAAGAGGCCCTTTTGTTATTTATACAGAACACAAGGGAGAAAAAAGAATATTCTTGTCTTAATTTAAATTGCCTTTTGTACCACTAAATGGCCTGTAAAACCACATAAAACATATGCAGACATACAGCATATAAATCTGTTTTCTGTTCCTTCTTGTTTGAAAAGAAGTTGATGTCTATATGCTATAGAAACAGAAGCCATGCATATTTTTAATTAAAATATTCAAAGTTCATATCATTTTGTTATAATTACAGTTATTTTTAAAAATAGAAAAGCCTTATCATGTCACAAATACTAGACTATCCAAACTCTTGCTTGGAGAATTTACTTCAAAATGAGATACTCTTTACATAGTACTTTCATGGAATGTTATTTTAACTAGAAAGATGTAAACCAATTGGATTGGATTCTCCTGAGATTGCATCTGTGATCTATGTTTCTGTCTCCCCACCCCTGTGTCTGTCTCTGTTCCTGTCTCTCTCTTACACACACGAATATATGTGGTATGAATATATGTTTACACCTATTTAGGATATGTAGATATATATTTAGCATATGTATACATCTATATCTAACACATTTGATCAACTGAATTTCTGGAATAAAAGCAAAATATACTATATATTCATACTTATACTACATTTACACTATACAATATATACTATGTATATATAAAATCTGTACTATATAGTATGTAAATCAATATATACTATATATTTATATGTAAATACAAATTTGCATAATTTCAAAATGCAATTTCTTACGTAGCTACTTAATGATTTTGGAAGAGGCAAAAGAGAATTTACTGTCCCTTAAAGTCATGTCAAGCAGATGGGCATGGTATCACACACCTGTAATCCCAGGTCCTCAAGAGGCTGAGGCAGGAGGACTGCAAGTTCTAGACAAGTTGGTGAGACCTGTCTCAAAATCGAAAGCACTGAAGATGTAGCTCAGCACTGTGTACCTCCTGGGTTTACTCCCGAGTATTGAAAATAAACAAACAGAAAACAAAAACAACAATAATGGTAATAGTGAAGGCCAGCCCACCCCCCCAACTCAGCCCTTTTTCTCGTTCTTTCTTTCTTCTGTACTGGGGATTGAACGCAGGGTATCCTTCACGTTAAGTAAGCACATTGTCACTGAGCTATATCCTCAGCCTTTTAGCCTTTCTTGTCTGTGTTTTTGTGGTCTCGGGGATGTGATGCTCGCTTTGAAACAGGTATTTATGGCTCTACAGAAAAATGTTACTTTGTCTTAGGCAAGTATTTTAACTGGCCTTAACAGATATTTTGGCTGACCTAGCCCACTGGTCATGAGCTTTTATATCTATGTAAATAATGAGAACTCAGTTGAAAAGGAGTTAGATATGCAGATGTATATCAGAAACTGAACTCAGACCCTGACTGTTGGACCCTTGGGGAGGACAGCTGTGTCACTGTGTGTCAGAGGAAGTGCAGATTGACTGGCAGCACCGAGGAGCAAGGCCTGCATGTTAAAGCGACATACACTGTGCGAACTGCGGGATGCGTGGTACGGAAAAGTCCCAGATCCTTGATAAGTGACAGGAAACTAAATAGTTTTTCTGAAGTATGCATTTTCTATGGTCACTTGTGACTCCAGAAAATAAGACCAAAACAGACAAAATGAAAATGCAGTCTGTTTTTACTATAAATAGATACTTCTAAAAATTGGTAAAATTGGTTGGATGTGGTGGTGCACGCCTGTATTCCCAGCTACTCAGGAGGCTGAAGCAAGCCTGGACAATTAAAGCCGGCCTGGGCAGTTTAGCAAGACCCTGTCTCAAAGTAAAATTGAAAAAGGCCTGAAGATGTAACTCAGTGGCCTGTGCTACCCTGGGTTCAATCTGAAGGAAAAAAATTGCTGGAATTTTCCAGTTTTACATAGTAAATATTTTCAAATTTGACCCCTACCAAAGTACTGGGGAATTAATATGGTATTTATCAACATGTTCAAATATGGACAATAAAATCAGAATAAAAGTCTAGTAAATAGTACACATTGCTAGGAACAGGATTTACATGGACTATCTCTAAAGCATTTAGAAAGGACAAGTTACCCAAGGTCTTCATACTCAGCCACATCTCTGTCGTCTCACCATTTTTTAAATTTGTTTATTTTTTTTTTCTTTTATTTTGAGACAGGGTCTTGCTAAGTTGCTCCACTGCCCGAGCTAGGCTCAAACTTGTGATCCTCTTACCTCAGCCTCCCAAAGTGCTAGGATTATGGACATGTGCCACCACACCTATCATAAATGCTGTTTTAAAATGAACATCTAGACACAAGAAGATTGTGCATTTATTTATAGTCAAATCCATGAAGCTTGGTCTATATCAGTTTAAGAAGATGGCTAGTGTTCTCCCTGGAGGTAGAATGCTACTGAGGGCCAGAAGGGCTTCATGCTTCATTGTGTCTTTATGGAGGAAGAACACTAGCTCATGTCCCAAAACCATCTAGCAGAAGTCCTTAGTGTCTGGCCTACAGTTTATCCTTGAACCAAGGTCTGTGGCCAGAGGAAAACTGGGTCCTGATGGGCTGGGACCAGCCATGGCCCCTCTGGGGGTGGGGTCAGCCTGGCCCAGTGTGGCTACCACTGTTGATAGGAGACTCTTGTGCTCTACTAAAAGGGAATGGGGCTTAATGATAGTGGTAGCATACTGTCATCCTAACAGATGATAGAGATGAAAAATAACTAATCGTAAAAGTTATTTTTAAAACAAAGTAAGAAACTACTATGCAAAATTCAGACATCCTGATGTAAACCTTGATTTTGTTTTAAATTAGTTTCATGGAAAATAATTACACCCTCATACCATTTCCAACGCTTCCTTTTTTAAGAAAAACTTTTCTTATATTGAAACCATTGTAAATATTCAAGAAACTTTTTAGGAGGCTACTATAATAACAAAATCAATTACAGCTCAAAAACAACTTTATTTCTTTAAAAAAAAAATACAGCGGGGTTCAGTGTGCATGCCTGTAGCTACAGGCCTTGGGAGGTTCGGCTGGAGAATCACTCAAACTCACGAGTTCCAGCCAACCTGGGCAGGATAGTGAGACACCCTCATGTTGGGGATTTAAAAAAGCAAAAATCCTGGACTAAGGTAAAGGAAAACGTCACCCTTCCAGGAAAAGTCTCCTGAAATGCCAGCTTTGATTAGCAACTCTTTATGCTGACACTTATAATTTAAGGTTGTCCTAATCAAAGGAAATGATTAAAGACTGAAATTTGAAAATAATACTACTCCCTTACACCTGTCATATCCTTTCATATCTAAACATGTTACCTAGAATTAGAATACTAAAAGGCTAACAAAGTGATTATAATTTCTAACCCACAAATCAATGGCAAGCCCTGGAAAGAATGAGAATTAACAAGTATATGATAATATATATATATATCTCCCCTTATTCTGTAAAGATCATGAATATTCATGTTCAGATTAATCATTCAATGTATATTTATTAAGAGATAAGTAATGTGTGAGATATAGTGCTTGTTGCTAGGAAGTTCACAGACCATGATGGAGCCACACACACACACACACACACACACACACACACACACACACCCCAAGTGACACCAAGACACCAAGAGTTGCAAACTGGGTGAGAAATGGCAGTGAAGGGAAGTCTGTGTAAACCACTGAGGAAAGCAGGGCGCAGGGTCAAGTTCCTCCCTGGTTAGAAGCCTACACAGAGAAGGTGAGGTTGCCAAAGACAAATTTAAACAACAAAGTGAAAAGGCTCTTTCATCTATAAAATAAGCATAGTTGTAAAATAAATTATGTGCAGTGTTGGAACCGAAAACATCATTCTGTTGAAACACGATTACAAATATATAACGAAAACAAGTGAGGAAACTTTTGAATCACATATGTTGGCTAATTTGCTACAGTTTCCAGGAATAAGTGTCAATTATAAAGTGTGTTTAGCTACTACTTAACATAGGAAAAGACAGTGGAAAAGAAAGATGAAGATAAAGGAGACACAACAAAAAGCTGGCGTGTGTCCAGTGGGGAGCTCTGTGTAGGTCTCTGGACACCTGGGGCATAAAACTGGCTCCTGGGAAGCTTCCAGTCTTGCCTCCGGAGGTAAGTACATGTGGGAAGGCTCTCTCACAAGCTGACGAGTCTTCGATTAATGTGCTTATCTATGTATTCTACTTTTTTAAAAAAAATTTTTGTCATTCCAGATTGAACTCCATTGATGTGAAGTATCAGATGTGGAAACTAGGAGTCGTTTTCACTGACAACGTAAGCTTCCTTCGTCACCATCGTAGCAAATGCATTCGGCTTAGATAAGTCTGCAGCTGGAAGTACCAGTATTTAAGGAAGTTATCCAAATGCCGATGTGTTTAATACAGACCATTCACTATGGGCAGCCATAACTAATCAGCCCCATCCCTTATTCCATCTCTTTAAAAAACCAAAAGAGTAAAGTAAAAATATATTTATATAAGAAAAGGACAGTGAGATGCAAATTCGTGTGTATCTCCAATCAGATTTTTAGTTGGGCAGAGGCATATTTCAAAGGTTAAAAAGGAAACTCCCCAGTAAATAAAAATCCTTAAAATACATTAATCCTGCTAACTTTATGTTTTCTCCTGAATTAAGAACATTATTGTGTTTCTTTTCTTGAATGAATCTTCTTTTATCAAAGAGCCTTTGGAAAGGCAGCCTGGGGCACAAATATATATTCAAATATAGTGAAAAAAAAATCACTTCTTACTAGCGGCCACCAGCTGTCTCAAGATTTCATTCTTTAATTTTACTACTGACTTTTATAGTGAATGTTAGTTCTGTTCTCCTATCTAAATGTCTGTGACACTCTCAAATTTTGCTCTCTCTATCCCCAACCCTTTGGGACCAGAACTCTGGGTGTCTTACAGAACGCTCCTGCAGCTTGAAATCATATCTCCTAAGTATCTTTTAGAGCCATAATCTGTTAATTTGCCACACAACCATGGCCATCTTGCCTGCACAAACGCAAACATGGTCATCTTTTCCAAAATCATGGAACAAATTTAAGTTTGTGAACCGAGGTACCACTGTAATAGAAAACCTCAAGAATAAAAAGGAGCGGCCCCAGCTCCAGCGGTAGTTGGCATTCTTCACTCATGTAGCCTTCCACCTGATTTCTCAGTCTGCCATGCTCCAGTCCTTGCACAGCCTGCTTTAGCCAGGCAAGCTTGTCCACAATAGTCACCTTGCTGTGGTCCTCCAGTAGGTCGTGGCCTGGGTAGACCCTAAAGTCAGAAGCACCCTCTGCAGACATCCTTTGGAGACATCATGCTCTCATCCATCTGTAGTTTTATGGCTTCTCTCTGGCCAATGACTTCTCAACACATATTCATTCCTCAGAAGTAAGGTTTCTTTCCAAACACAGTTAGGACTACTAGATACAATAAAAGATTCCCAGTTACATTTTAGATAACCAAAAAGGAAAAACTTTTAGCGTGAGTGTGTGCCCGATATTGAATGGGACGTAGTTAGACTAAAAATAATTTATTCTTTACCTCTCATTGAAGTTTAACTGGGCAGAATCCACGCATGCTCTTTTGCCTCAGCTTATTGCCTATCTCATCCTGTTCTTGTCTTTTCCCCCAACCTTTGCATTTCTAATAGCCTACGCCTCACTTCTATCTGAGTGTACTGTGGCAAACTATCCTCTTTCCTCTCGACGCTCCTCCCCACCAATCCAATTCCCTAACCACAGTTTTCTCTTTCTGTTAGTATTTGTATTCATCTTGTTACCCCGGCTGGAAATATTAGCTTCAAGGCCACCTTTTCCTTCTCCCCGTAGTACCTGCCTGTGACCATTTTCCAAACCTAGTTTTGAACCCATCTCTCTCCTTTGTAATTCTCCCTCTGTCCTTGCCAATTTGTCTGCTTCTTGTGGCTCTTGACTTCAGCCTGGAGACTGTGCAGTAGTCTTTTAATTTATGGCTCCGCTTCTTGCAATGTTTTTAGACGGTAGCCTACCTGAGGTGAGCTTACTTTTCCTCGTTTGTAAATTCGACCAAATAACACTTCTCTAACAGGGATATGGCTAGAATAAAATGAGAAATTGTGTACAATATATGGAACAATGACCAGCAGTTAGTAGTCAAGACACTTTGCTGAAATGCCCCTTCTCACAAACCACTCTCCCGATCCCAACACTCTAGTGGCTCCCAAGAGCTGCGGGATGTTTCCTTTAACTTGGTCTCAAAGGCTTCCAGGCCTGCTGTACCTTCACAGCCTGATCTTCCAGAATAGGAACCAGTACTCAAGCCCACTCACATTCCTGGGCAAACTCCACACAGTCTTATCTCAGTATCTTGTGTGTGCCTGAATGCGTGCTTGCATGCGTACTGTGAATTGAATCCAGGGCCTTTGCACTGAGCTATGACCTTAGTCCATTTTGTTTTTTGTTGTGAGACAGGGTCTTCCTATGTCACTAAGTTGCCCAGACTGGACTCAAACCCTTGCTCCTCCTTCCTTGGCCTCGGATTACAGGCATGTGTCACCGTGCCCAACTTCAATGTCTTTTTTTAAATGCCTCTTTCTTTTCTTCTACTTGACATTTAGCTTTACTCCCACTTTGCCAATAAATCTCTTATACTACCCCAGGCCCTCTTCCTTTCTTTGTTAAACATTAAGATATATCGTAGTCAGAACAAAGATTGCCACCTCTTCCCAAAATAAGTACTCCTGATTCCACTGTCAGTACACTTTATGTAGAAGGAACTCTCATCCAAGATTGCTTTCACAGGCATTTTTAGTCTATTTACTGCCTCCCCAAAGTATATACATTTTCTAGCCTGTGTCTACATTAATTATGATCTAGATTTCTACAGATAGTACCTGTCGTGTTATTAGGTTTATTATACCTTTCAGTGACATAAAAAAAGCATTCTGGTTTCTTTTAGACTTATATTTGTTCATGTAAAGTGAAATGAGTTAATAAAACTCATGCAATCTCTTCTAACTTGTAGGTTTTAACAAACACTGATGTAGGGAGTGAATAAACTGACTGTAGACTGAGGTGCTCAGCCTGGGACAGTGTTGCCCCCATGTGACACTTGGCGACGTGTGGAGATGTTGTCGATTGAGTTGAGTGCTAGCTGGCCTGTCATGCTCCGGGCAGCCACTCCAGTAAATATCTACCTGGTGCAAAATATCAGTTGTACTGAGGGCGGGGAGCTGCCATCAAGTAATAAATCAATTTGTGTTTCTCCTTTTGATGATAAATAAGAAAAGTCTCTCCATTTTAAAGGGAAGAATAACACTGAACCTTTCAGAACAAACTAAGTAAAAATAAAATACACAAAGAATACATCTGGTTAGAATTATGAAATTATAGTCTAAGAATCTGAGGTAAAGGGAGTGATCACAACAGGTTGAAGCCAGAATTGCTTTTGATAGTAGTCATATATATTCTGTTTTCTGATCTGACTTTCCCCATTTTGTCTCAACAGTCTTTCCTGTATCTCGCCTGGTATATGACCATGTCTGTTCTTGGACACTACAACAACTTTTTTTTTGCTGCTCATCTTCTTGACATTGCTATGGGATTCAAGACGTTAAGAACCATCTTGTCTTCAGTAACTCACAATGGTAAACAGGTAAGTTTTTAGTATTTTCTTCCTTTGCAGAAACTGAAAAAACAACAAATAAAGGTGACAAAAATAAAAACAATCCTTGATGGACCACATACCACCTTTTTTTTTCTCCTCTAGTGCTTGTTTCCAGACACCAAACTCAGCTTTGCAGGAGTTAACAGGCACTCTGTCCCCGAGCTAGTACACTCCCAGCTCATGACAGCACAGTTTTAAAGACTTTTTCCAGGGCGGGTCTGCACCTTTTGTCTTCTAAACCCTGGAATTCGTAGTTTTAGAGCCTCTTAGAACTAAACTGCTTTCAAGTCTTGCCTTGACCTAGTAGCTGTAACATTTTGTATAAATTAATTAACATTTGTAGATTTCGGTGTATTTATTTTGTAGAATAAAAATAATAAAAGTACTTATCGCATTTTAGGGAAAATTAAATGAAAGCAAATGTAGAGGATTTAGAACTGCACATACAAAGCCCTGAGGAAATGGGCTATTTCGTTCATAAGATCCTGTTCTACTTGACATGATGGGAATCAAACTATGTTGCAGCATCCTGAGGCTTTAGTTGTATTACTAAATAAAGCGTGAGATTCTAAAATTTAATATTATGAATTAAAATTGGATATTCATGTACTTTTTTCTCCACTTTTAAATTGAAAAAAAAAAATGTTTCGTGCCTGCTGAGGTCATCCTGACTTGGAAGAAAACTGCTCTAAATGTAGGCAGTCAGCTTATGTTCTGATGGGACTCAATTGTTCTGTGTTAAAACTGCCCGTCACTGGGAAACGCGTGGCAGAAGCGAACGTTTGCTTGTTCATTTATTTTTCAAGTGTCTGCTGGGTGGTAATACACTCCACATTAGTTACGTGGAGTTTTTCTCTTCCGAAGTCTTCTAGCCCAGCACATTTTAAACTCTGCGCCCTCCCGAACACTTGAGCCCTTGCACTCCCGTCTTCATGACCTTCCGTTTCCAATTCCAGCCGGAGATTCTTTCACACTCACTTTCAGTTCTGACTATGCCTGCGGCACGCTCGGCAAGTTTGGGCACAGTGACAAACGTTTCCTGTGCTCGGCCGGCAGTCAGCGGAATGCGTTTGAGCTCCTGCTGCGTGTAAGGAGCTGGAGATGCTGAGTCGCCTGTATATTTCTGCACAAAATATCTGACACTATTTCCAATCAGTTGGTGAGCTTTTGTGGGGAGTATTCCTTATCCTTTGGAGGTAGCAAATTTTCATTAGCAGAAATACAGAGAGCTGAATAGTCTTAAAAGAGACCACATGGAAAAATCTACAGTGCTGCTGTACTTCATGGATAGAAAGGAGTTAAGGTCTCTAAGATAACATGTATCTCAAGATAACTGTGAAGTGATTCATATTTATATATGGTCAGGAATGTGTAGATATGGTGTCATTAGAGAAAGTACATGTAAATATACTACGCTGAAATATGCTTAGTGTTACAACCAGAAATGTATTTTCATCAACTTGGTGAAAGTCACATTTTTTAACATACTGTGTTCTGCCATAGCATACTGTAACATACACATCTTCC